>JAJONR010005018.1:0-68159 GCA_029582245.1 Solanum etuberosum
TCATTTCTTCAAAGATTATACGGGAACTAAGTATTCCCAAGAGTTTAAAATATTTTCACATTTGAACAAGAAAGGGAAACACCGATTTCCAAGAGAGCTTTTAAGCTAAGTTTTGAGTAATTATCTTAAACCAAAGAAAGAGTTTTGTTTTTACAAATATATGAGCTAAGTACATTTAAGACAAATGAAAATAGCATCATGAAAAATATATAAAGTCACTTCATTCTGATTGTAATGACGTAAACCTCTCTGCAGAGCTCATGAGTCACTTATCTTATAGAATAAATGTGTTTCAATTGTCTACACCAGACACTTTATAATAGATTGGTGTAGAAGAGAAAAGAAGTAGACTCTTATTAAGATGATAGGATTAATTATTGACTTATTATTAGTTATTTTGTTTCTTTTGGGATAGGTTCTAATAACTACATATCACATTCTGAATTAAATTTCTTTCAAATCAGTACATTGAACAACAATAGAACTAGTTGGATCTGACGTAAGTCTAATCTGTGACATGTTCAGATATAGGACTGTCCAACACATGTGCTAAGTGGGAGAATAAGAAAATTGGAATTAAGAACGGAATGTGTGTGTTAATTGAATATCCTAAAGAATGAAAGAAGGTTTATTATAATGTCCTAAAGAAAATAAGGCAATTGTTAACACAATTGTCTGATTTCTAGAAAAGGATCATTTAGTAAACCATGTTCCTAGAAGTGAACTAGTTTTACAGGAATTGAACAAAGAAATAACAAATGAGCCAATTATAAATTCAGACGCTCAAGAACATCTAATGGATATATCAGAATTGACGTTCCATTGCATTTAAGTAGTAGGAGAGAGGTTACTAGACATAAAAAAAACTACTATCTCGAGTAGTGGGAGTGATGTTGAGCAAATTAAAAGAACACTTCATAAAAAGTTGTTAATATTTCAATATCAAAAGATTTTGAAGAAAATATTAAAACTCAAGAACATGAAAGTGTGATTATAATAGTATAGTCGTAGTGGGAGAATCATAACAAAGATTGATTTGTTTTGTATGCTTGAGAGAACTTTTATGATAGAACTCCTCAAAAGAAGTACACTCTTGGAGGGTTTCATGATAAGGTCTCTCAAGATCTAGTACAAAATCAATTTGTTACGACGAAGCACTACTAGACAAAATTGCATGAGAAAATAGCTTGGTAAATTTCTTTCTATAAGAAATAAATGAATGCATGAGAAAGTTGTAAATGCATAGTTAAGAGTCTAAGTAGGAGATTGTGTCAAACCTTGCAAGTTGATTTATGAATCAGACACATGAAATAAGTTAAGCAATGCTCTAAAAGAAATTAATCATTGAATTAAATTCGTCAGTAATTTAATTTATTGATTAGTATTTGTAATCTTAACATGGGGAATTACATAAGTGTTTAATGGGAAATTTCGAAATATAAATAAAGAAGTGCAATTACGAATTTGTAGTGGAATGATTTGTAATTTATTATGGTAAGAATAATTCAAATTAATTATTTGGAATTATTTCCATAATAGGAAGCCTCAATAATTAATTTTATGGTCCCTAAGTGCCCATATTTAACTAGAACTCAGAATCCTATTTCTAGGAAAAAAGGAAAGAAGTAACGTATTCTTCTTGGCTCTTAAGAAGTGATAACGTGTTATTCTTGGTTTTTTCAAGAAAGTAACATGGTTATCTTCTTCTTCTCCTTTTTTCAACTGGGAAGAAATCTCTATAGGTAGGGATTCTTATAACCTAGAAAAGATGAATCAGTTTTCTATTCGATACTTGCCCACCCAAGTATTGAGAGAGTTCGGACGTGAACTTGGGATCACTATAGAAGACCATAGTTGTTGTCTATCTTGTGGATTCGCTTGAAGATCTGTCTAACTTGTAGATTCGCTTGAAGGTATCTGATCACGCTTCAAGAGGTAATTCTTGAATTAAATTTTAGCAAGTTTATGTGTTCTAGCATATGATTATATGTGTTCAAGTATAAACGATTTGGTTATCTATTATTCATGTAAGCAGTAAAATTATGATATGCTTCCGCTGTGCATATAGTTTATCAACGTAAGTATGCAAAATCAAGACACAAAGTTAGATTTTAGTGTGAAGTATCAATATAAGAACCATGTCATGGTGAGAGAGGTTAGAGTGCCTTGTTGTTAATGCTTTGGCCTTTGGCCTGCCAAAAAGTTACTTTCTCTTATAATTTATAATGTGTATTAAGGATAATGCACAATTTTAAGTGTTGGGTGGAGAGATTGCTTGAGTACTTTTGTGTGCTACTTTATTAGATAGTCAATAATTCCTCTTGATTTTTTTTGGTGCATTGATTCTTTTCGGATAAATGTAGCTTGAATCTGATAATTGTTTAAAAAATTTAGGACAAAATTTTATTTTGTGGTAGTAAAGTTGTTGCACTTGAGCTGAGGGTCTTTCGAAAATAGTCTCTCTATCTCCATGAGGTAAGGGTAAAGTCTATGTACACTATATCTTCCTAAAACCTCACTTGTGGAATTTCACTGAATATGTTGTTACTGTTGTTTGTAGTACTAAAGGAGAGAAAAGAAAGACATTCTGACTTATTTGATACCAGCATCTTTAGGTCAATACTTGAGTAGTACTTTTTTATGAGTGCATGAGTATTAATAAAATAACAGATTATTTGACACCTAGTCTCAGTGCACAAGTGACTCTGTATTTAGCCTTTTCTTATTTGTATTTCGTGATGACCTTGTCAGTCTAAAAGGATATTGATTTATCTTGATCGAGTCTTGTGTCATCTGAGGAAGTATTTTTTTTGTATATATTTCATATTTTACATCTTAATTTAGAACTTGCGCTACATTTAATTGAAGCAAAATAAAGGTGATGTTCTATTCAGGAAATAATTATAGGGCTTCTTTGATATGCTTGTAAATTACCAGCATACTCAGATATTGTTACCACTAATTAATCCTTTGAATTTGTAGTTTTTCGTCTGATAGCCACATTTTTGTCTTGAATCGATTTTATTGAATCACTAGTTTAACACCCTACTTCCTGAGCATTGTAGCATAGATTGCGATATGAAATTATAAAATCTGAAGAAAATGGATGATTGAGTGTAAAGGTGATTAGTGATAGCTGCAAAATGATGAAAAGGTCCGCTTAGAAAGAATGTGACATGAAAAAAAAATCTTTGAAAAGAATGACGAAAGAATCTAAATAAGTCCTAAATACCCCGTCCATCAAGTCTATGAAAGCTACTAGGGCATTGATCAACCTAAAAAAACATCGCTAGAAACTCATAATGCTCATATCGGATCCTGAAAGTTGTCTTGGGGATATCATCCTCTCTAATCTCCAACTGATGATACCCGAATCTCAAGTCGATCTTATAAAGATTGTAAGCACTCTGAAGTTGATCAAATAATTTATCAATGCACAATAATAGTTACTTATTATTTGTTATCACCTTGTTTAACTGTTGATAGTTAATACATATCCACATAGGCTCATTTTTTATCTTCACAAATAAAACAGAAGCTACCCAAGGAAGACATTAGGTATAATGAACCCCTTACTCATTAAGTCTTGAAATTGTTACTTTAACTCCGTTGGTGTCATTCTATATGGTGGAATAGAAATGAGTTAGGTGTCCGACATCAAGTCAATTCCAAAACTTCATCAAGTGTTTTAATTATTAATAAAATGAATTAATTGTAAATAAGTAAATTATAAAAGAAAATGACGAAAATGCACTCAATAAGATGATATTCAATATTCACCAAACGATTTTCATTTTACAACCCTCCTTTCATGCAACTTCATTATTGAAAACAGAAACCATGCATATAACCATCATAAGAAATCAGTTTTAAAGGGAGAAAGTATGTGTCATGCAATATGTGATTTCCAGAGAAAAAAATAATAAATTAGAATTAGAATAAAGAAACCTCCTCCTTTCTCTCTATCTCTTTTGATCCAAAAAGTAGTGCTTTTGATTTTCCAAAATAGAAAGAAAAAAAAAATCATTTTGAATGGAGAAAATTAGAAAAGCATATGGCAAGCTTAAAGATTCAACAAAGGTTGGCTTAGCCAAGGTCAAAAGCGAATTCAAGGTTTGCAATATATACATAAAAAAATATATTTTGTTTTCAGAAGGCGCATGAACGTAAAAAGAAAAATTAAAGCTAAGCTAAATCAATGTGTATAATTTCTTGATGGAAGATCTTTTAATTTGTTGTTTTCAATTGAAGGATTTAGATATTGCTATTGTTAAAGCAACAAATCATGTTGAGAGCCCTCCAAAAGAAAGACATATTGCAAGTGAGTATATAATTCAAGATCTCTTGTTTATGCTCTTTAAATTTGCCAAATTCATATATTTGTGATCAACTATATATACACATCCAAAATGAGGCTTCATTTGTAATATTGTTTGCCTATTAATCTTTGAGGCATTGCCAATAATATTAATCTCTCTTTCTCCTACTATCATGGGATGTTAAAATTGTTGGGTTTTATCTTTTCATCTTAATCGTTTCTGGTTTACTATTCTGAATATCGGAGATAACAAAAATATGGTTATTTCTTAACATTTCAGGAATTATTGTGGCAACATCAATTACATGCCCAAGAGCAGATGTTGCCTATTGCATTCATGCACTTTCTAGACGATTGTCAAAGACACGAAATTGGATTGTAAGTTTTCTAAGCTGATGAGTATTATTTATTGAATCTTAAACAATGATAACTATGTCTTGATCCCAAGCAATATGAGATCGACTTCATGAATATCTTCGTTGATCATGTTGTATCTATATCTATCTCATTTTCATCCAATATCATACAAACATGACTAGAACTTGTTCGTTCCCAACTTATTGGTATCGTCTATAAAGATCTTTTTCTTCGATTGTGACCTACTTTTCGCTAGGTCTACATGAGGTCCTTTGAAACATTTAACGAAGGATAAATATTTTTCAGGTTGTCATAAAGACATTGATAGTTATTCATAGGGTGCTGCGAGAAGGTGATCCTTCATTCAAGGAGGAACTACTGCGTTGCTCTCAGAGAGGGCATATTTTTCAACTATCAAACTTCAAAGATGATTCAAGTCATCTTGGTAATCTTGTTGTCTATCTTGTTTTCATGTTTATATATAACCGGCATAAAACATAAACATGTCCTTAACTACTTGACCTCTTCTGACATGTATGTCCTCCAACTTTAAGTGTGTACAAGTAGGAACTTAAACTTGTATAGAGTTGAACAAGTAGACACACACGTTCTATATGAAAATTCTCATCCTACATGGCGTCTTACATGTATTATGTCTTGTAAGACGCATGTGTCTAACTTTATACGAGTTTAAGTGTTTATTTGTACACATCCAAAGTTGGAGGGCATAGATTCCAGCTGAGGCCAAGTTAAAGGCCTATAATAACCACAATTTCAAGCTTACTCATTTCAGATACCTTAGTATCCTAATTGTATTGTGTTTTAAACACAGGTTGGGATTGCTCAGCTTGGGTACGTACATATGCGCTCTTTCTGGAGGAAAGACTAGAGTGTTTTAGGACAATGAAAAATGATATTGTTGCAGAAAGATCAACCAAACCTTCAGTTGGGATGAACAAGGTTCATTTTGTCCTTCATTTGCATATTCTCTTTTTCATGTAAGATACATAGTGAAAACAATGTACATAACCTGAGTTTCACATCAGGTGCATTGTAGAACTAGGCTTTTGAATGGAGAAGAACTTTTAGAGCAACTCCCAGCATTACAACAACTTCTTTATCGCTTAACTGGTTGCCAGGTAGTAACAACCTTTGCTGTTTAGCCGCGATAAACTCATTGTTATTCCAATTCTCTGACTATCAACTTCTCTGGTGAATTTTGCAGCCTGAAGGAGGAGCTTGCTATAACTTTCTCATTCAGTATGCCTTGGCTTTGGTATAGAAATACTACTTTCACAAGCTCAAGAAATGGACTATCCCGGAAACTTCTTGTTATTATGTTCATCAATCTTATGATCGTAATTGTTCTTTTGTAGGTGTTGAAGGAAAGTTTCAAGATCTATTGTGCAATCAACGATGGAATAATCAATCTTGTCGACTATGTATGATTTTCCTTGTGTCTTCGAAATCTCCACCTCATTAACCATTCTTCTGTTTGAACTTAACTTGCTACTTCATGTTCCTGCAGTTTTTTGAGATGTCAAAGCCTGATGCTATAAAAGCTCTCAGCATATACAAAAGAGCTGGACAACAGGTTGATAAAATTCATTTCTTTTGGATGTTCTTACTTTTTACAGATATGGTATAAGATATCTAAGTTTCTTCTCTTTTTTTTCTCCACTTAATGTAGGCTGAACATCTCGCTCATTTTTATGACTTCTGCAGAGGCTTGGATGTAGCGCGTACCTTTCAGTTTCCTACATTGAAACAGGTCTTTTTCCTCACACTTTTGGATAATGTACAATCTTCATGAATTATGTTTCATTTGATCTCTCTTCATTCTTGATCTTTAACTTGCAGCCTCCTGCATCGTTTCTGGTAACCATGGAGGAATACATTAGAGAAGCACCTCAAACGGATTCAATGCCAAATAACAGGCTGGTGAGAACTTAGCTTTACCAATTTGGTCACATATATGTGAAGGAAAGATGAAAAGACAAAGGCCCCCTCTTTCTCCAGAACTTGGACTCACTTTAGCTTCACCAATTTGGTTATAGTGTTTGCCTTTGTTACCTGCAGGAGTATCGAGAAACCAAGCAGAAACCTGAAGAAATTGTTCCTGAGGCAAGTGAAAACAAAGTTCCAGAAGCTAAAATTAGTGAAGTAAAACATACTGAAGCATTAGAGGAAACAGTACCTAAAAAGGAAGAAACACCACCACTGATATCAACAGAAGAACCTGTTGATTTGCTGGTATGCATTTCTATTTGGTGATATAAAACAGAAACTTATGATGGTTGTTTAGCCTCACACTTTTGAATTCACTTGGGACAGATCAAATCTTTGTTCATGGCTCGTTTCGTGTGTAATAGTCTTGCTCAGAACATTGTTAATCTCTGTGGACAGGGATTGAATCAAGTGGATCCAAGAGTCGCAGAATTAGAGGAAATAAATGCATTGGCTCTTGCAATCGTTCCACCTGGTAATAGAGACAACTTGTCTAAAGCAAGAGGGTGATTCTATTATACAGAAAATTTTGAGTTGATGTATTTGAGATATTATACAGGAAAAGAAAATCCATCAGCTAATAATCAAGTGAGTGAAACCGGAAAAACATCAGGATGGGAATTGGCTCTTCTTACAGAACCAAGTAACAATAGAAGCCATATCACACCAGATAAAGAATTGGTATGTCCTCTTTATTCATGAACTCCCAGAACTATGTGCACTGATTTCATCGTTACTTTACCATGGTTTTTTATCAGGCTGGGGGATTCGACAAGCTATTACTTGACAGCTTGTATCAAGATGATGCATCTAGGAGGCAAATACAGCTGCAACAAGCAGGGTATAGTGCAGGGTATGGGTATGGGTATGAAATGCCTGGACAGAGTTCAGTTAATCACAATGACCCTTTTGCAATGTCAAACCACATAGCCCCTCCAACAAGCGTACAAATGATGGCGCAGCAATACCACATGATGCAGCAGCAGCAGCAACAAAACATGTTGATGGTACATCATCAATATCAAGGACAATATTCTCAACAAACGTGGTACATGGGATCTTCCAACCCATTCGGGGATCCCTTCAGTTATCCACAAAACACCATGCCACCACAGGGAAACCATCCATTGATTTAGAGGTCTTTTTTCAATAACAATACCATATTCTTTCATTCTTTTTGGCTAGAAGAATTCTCATTCTCCTTCAAAAGTTATTACATTTAACCAGTCATGTTCTCCTTTTCATTGATTATTACATTCACTTGTGTGGTGAATTTGTTAATGTGTTTGTGTCTATAGTCTAGCAGCTTTCTCATCCACTCTGTTAAATCTTTTTTGGTTTGCTTTTCTATAAGATCTACCTATTCTTTTAACCAGTCATCAATATAATTACATACATATAGAACACGAACTATATAGAAAACAGAAAATTTGTATCTCATATGATTTCATACGTTTCTTAATTGTATGAAAAAGTTGAAATGACATTTTGGGACTACAATTCTATCAAGTACTTCTCAAATGTTGTGCATTCACTAATAACTTCCATGTGCAGTCCCCATTGACCATACAGTAACAGCATATTCCTCATGAGCAGAGTGGAATCCTATTAGCATCCAAGCATTAGTATCATGTACTAAAGGAAAAAATTATTTGCATGGATTACTGCTTCGAAAAATCGTATATTGGGTCCTCCTCTACGTCCTTAAAGCTCCAATTCTGCTGGGTACTTGTACTATCAGCAGTAGATATGTGTAAGACCTTTTTATGGTATTTGTAGAGGGTTCTACGGTGTCCAATACTTATATACGTGATTCCTGCAGCTTGGATTAGCTGATATAGACGTGCCTGCAGAGACAAAGTACAACAAAGGTTTTTCTATCATCTCCAGTTATTTAGAAGCAAACACAAGGAAACAAGAAATAATAAATGGAGTGAAGAATTGGATATGTCATTTGATTGTCGAAACAAAGTCCAACGTTTTGAGAGGAGAGATATCAACAAATGTTCATATGGTAAAATTTGAGGTTCCATATGTTACTGCAGAAGATCTAATGATTTTCAAATGTTGACTACAATTGAAGTGCATTTTGAACCTAACATTGCTTCAGATAGTAAAATTCAAAGCTTAACAGACCTAGCAGCATTTCAAAGGACAAGAGGAGGTGGGGTGTTTTACCTATCATGGAGTGGAACATAAGCCTTAAGAACGGAGCGTAAGCCCACAACTACTTTTTATGTACTAAGAAATAAAACTAAATTTAAAAATAGCAAATATATAAAATTCAAACAATGTAAGAAGAATCAAATATCTCAGCATAATAACATTCATACATACACAAAAATATTAAGTTACTATTTTACAAATCACAGAGAAATATATTCTTTATAAAATATATAAATACAAATATATTATATTAGTCAAATATCTTCTTTCTTTTTAAAAAAAAATTAAGATTAGTGCAGGAAACAGACTAAACAGTCTCCCCAAGGAGCATGACATTTACTAGGCGAATGTCCGACCTATTCTAGCATTAGCCCCATTAGACTTTTACTTCCCATAGTTGTCTCGGGCACTTCAAGCTTGCCTCACTTATTGCCAAGGCAAGCTCTGAAGCGAGTTCCCAACTTCCCGTCCTTTAAGCTTTGTGACTTATTAGCCTGTACTGACTAGTGACTAGCAAGATTTATTTGTAATATGATACCAGCCCGTATGGACAGAGACCTATACCCGAGAAAAGTGAAGTGTACTAATCTGAAGTCTGAATGAATGCAATCCACATGACCAAATGAACCACAAAATAGGACAAAAAAAATAGCATCTGCAAATCATTAATTACCTCATTGGCTTCATCAAGAGCACTAGTAGACTCATCCAACAGAGCCAAAGTTGGTTTTGAAAGCAACAAGCGGCCAAAGGCAAGGCGCTGTTGCTCGCCAAGAGAAAGAACGCTCGACCACTCATGTGTTGAATCTAGGCCGTCAAAACGAGATAACAAGTGTCCAAGGGATACGCCATTGAGAACTTGTAGTAGATCCTCTGATGTAGGCTTCTTTGACCTTTCGTTCACACAGCTTGCATTCCGTGCACGCATCAAGAATGGCAAAGAATCTGTATATTGGTCAGTTGGAGAAATTTCACCACACATAATCTTTAAATAGCATTCTTCCAACAGGTAAAATGACATGGGGGAGCCACATAGAAATCTACGTGCAAGTATATTTAGGAATCAGATATAAAGCCTTTCACATTGTATAAGAAACAAAAAATGTAATTCAAAGCAAAACTAAGCAGCAAGTGCCTACAGAGATGATCCATATGAGGAATGACAACCTGTAATGAGAACTGAGAACCTATAAGGCTTAACAACGGCATAAGGAAATGATGTTAAGCCATGGATCATGAGATGTCATACCACTTTGTTTAGCATCATCTGACAAGTTATCTGAATCTTCGGTCCATGTAGGATACAGCAACTGTTGTCGGAGGGTTCCCAAAACCATATATGGTTTTTGAGGAAGAAAAATTACACCTTCAGAATTTCTACGTCCTGTGGAATCCCCTATGGTCTCATTAGTTGAAGTCACTTGATGAGAAACTACATCTGGAGAGTGCAGCATATCCAGGTCTCCTCTAGGTCTGACATAAACTGTAATTGCTCCATTCCCGAAACTCCAAAGACCAGCTACCACTCTCAGCAATGAAGTTTTACCACTTCCACTTGGTCCTGTAACCTGTTAAAAGAACCATTAGCAGAAACATTTGAAAGGGAGATTGGTATTCGTCTAGGGGCAAGGAAGCTGATAAACACCCCGGCTGTCAAAGGGGGAAACGCCTCTAAAACTGGAGTATTTGTTCCATGCACGTTTACACCTTGAGCTATTTGCTCAATACACTCCAAGAACGCCTATGCACGCTTTATACCATAGATTGTCCACTTCTTTCCCATAAAACATTTTTTTCAACTTCTCCCATGTATAATACATTGTATTGTTCATATATTATATAGTTAATTAAGAAGTTGGAGACTTTGAATAGTATTATGTGCACATCATATGTCTAGATGGTTAGATCGATCATTGTATCTATAATTTTTTTTAAATAATCTCTTGCTTACCAAATTCCTTTTAGGTGCAGATGAATATGGTGTGTAGCTTAATTAGGTCTTACAATTCTTCTCTTAATGGTAGAACAAGAAATAGCAAAGGATCACTCATTACCTTAAGCAAGTCGCAGAGTCGTAGACTATTGCTTTAAAGACAGGATGGAGTATTAACAAACAAATTTGTTGACCTTATACGTCATGCTTCAGGACTTGCATTCTGCCCGTGATGTGTAAAAATGCATCACCCTAGGCCTCCCCTCCTCTTAATATATTAATTTCCATTAACAGTACAATTTTTCCTTTCCCTAATAAAGCAACAAATGACTTAAAAGCTGAAAGTGGACATGTCAGAACTCACCAGCAAGTGATCCTTCTCAAAAATCTCAAAAGACAAGTCCTTAATTAGAGTTGCTGCACTTGGTGTCTGTACAGTCAAGTGTTCAACATGAAGTAATTTTACACGCTTGGAAAGAGGCATAGATCCATTTGAGTGTAGCCCATTGGAAGAACTTATTAAGCAAAAGTTAAGTTGGATCTTTTCCTTGGAGTCTTGATCACCTTTTTTGCTGTTGCTATCCAAAACATCATCAAATTCACCTGCACATTTTAAAGGTGTCAAAATGGTTTGCTGAATGCTTATTACTGCTTTAGGGCAGTGGGTCATGATAGATGGAAATAACAGAACTGGGAAACTAAAAGAAGAAACAAAGTTGAAGAAAATAAAATTTCAGGGAAGAAACAATTGGAAAGTCATAGAACTTATAACATAATATGACAAGAGACGAGATTGAACTTAACATCCTCTCTCAAGCATCTTATAGTGCAAGCAATTATAGTTTATATATGTTAACTACTGAAGACCTTACGAGCTCAGCTTCTTTTATTCAAACATTTTAGTTTTCCTATTCCCATATTACCTTCATAGAATATCATAACCATGCTATGTGCAATCCCAGTAATGATTCAATATTTCTTCTTGGATTCAAGCATAAAGTTTGATTTACTAGGAATTTTCCTCAGCACTAGTCCTCGATTCTTAATATAAGACTTCCCCACCAAATAGTCCTAAATTGCTAATTAAAAGCATTTAGCCACATTGTTAATGTCATCATTTTGCATTCCCAAAATTGAAGGCATCCACTTTCTGCTTTAGCTCGAAAGCAAGCTGGCAACGCTATCAATTTTCTGTACCTTTGCCTAGTTGTACAGATATTAGGGAAAAGGCTCAAATATGCTATTGAACTTTGAGAAAAGGCTCATCTATGCTATCTGTTAAAAGTTGGGCTCATCTATGCCACAGTCGTTCAACAAAGTGCCCATTCATGCTCATCTATCCGTTAAAAGTTGGGCTCATCGTCCACGTCACCAAAATTAAACCAGCCAATATTAATTATTCCCATCTGTATCAATACTTCTGCTTGGGTATCTCTTCGGAGATGGTGAATCAGATTCCCCGTTGATGACCAATATCGGCACAAAATCTGCTAGTGGAAGAGACGAAGGATAAGGATTCTGAGGTGGCAGAGCATTATGAACAACAAGTAGATCCAATGACTTCGACTGTGAATTTTTTGGACTTAAACTCACCAGCAGAGAAATGCTCAGCGATAAAGACCTAACTGGTGAGCCCGAAGCGGAACTGGAAGACGAGTATGAAGAAGATGAGCTCGACCCACCAAAACTCTTCACCTCAATGGAGGCAAAAGCCCTACGTGATGCCGATCCAGTTCCAATCAAACTTTCTCTGCCATCTAAAGATTCTCTTGGAGGGTAAAACTCCTCATCGTCTTCAATTCTACAGGAGATTACATCTGCATTCCATGATTTAGACTCAAACTCTGTCCATGTAGTGGCGTCAATGAGTGGATCTCCAGCGAATCCATTTTTCTCGGAGCCGCGGCAGTACCAACAGTGCCTCCATTAATTTTGGTGGCGTGAACCTCTAATAAGAGCCCACATGGAAAAATGGTTTAAAACCATCAAACCGGACCGTTAAAAAATAATGAGATGAATATGCACTTTGTTGAACGGTAGTGGCATAAATGAGCCCAACTTTTAACGAATGGCATAGATAAGCCTTTTCTCAAAGTTCGATGGTATATTTGAGCCTTTCCCCTAGATACAATAATAAAAAGGTGGAAATAAATGGCTTCAATAAGATTATATGTTGCCGTTACAAAACAATAGAACATAAATTCAAACTTGAAGAGCATAACTTGAAAACATTAATGTGTTCTTAATTGAATCACATTTGAGAAGAGTCAATCATCAAATCGCAATGGATATTAAAAAAAATGGACTGTTTGGTAACTTTAATGTCTAAGATTACTTCGTCACTTAATAACACGAAGAAAAAAAATAATAACAGAAATGTTTGAGAAAACAAGACAAAATGGAGCAGAAAAGAACTTTGGGCTACAAAGATTACTTTATCACTTAAGACAAACACAAGAAAAAAGAACTAATGACCAATCTGGAAACTACACAGCAAAGGCCAGTTCACAGTCAAGTCTTGCTACTGGGACCTCAATTCTAACCAGATAGCAACAGACACAGACACAGGGCATTGGAAAGCAATATGGAACGCCAAAAGTCCACCCAAAGTGACTTGTTTTAGTTGGCTAGTATGCAGGAAAGCTGGCCTCACCCATGAAGCACTACAAAAAAGAGGATGGCAGATTTGTTCTAAATGTTTTATGTGTGAACAGGAAGCAGAAGTCAACAGTCATTTGTTTCTCCTTTGCAATACTGCCACAAGCCTATGGAACCGTTTCTTGTGCATATTAGCCATTAGGAGTTAGCTGATTGATGCCCAAGACAACCTTGGAGTTGATGAATCACTGGTCAGGAGTAGGCAAAAGAGGGAGACAAGAAGATTGGTGGAAGACAATACCAGCTTGTAAATGGTGGACTCTGTGGAGAGAAAGGAATGATAGGTGTTTTGAAGATCAGAAAATCAACATACAGAAGATAAAGATAAAGTGTATAAGCCTTCTATTTTTTTGGTGTAAACAAGAGTTGGTAGGGAGGACAGTAGATTTAGTTGACTTCAAAGGTAACTTGTGAAAGTACCCAAATGGGGGTGGTGCTCACCACGCTGTGGGATGTAAGTTTCCAATTCATCATTTTTTGGATGATGAATTTTTTGTGTGAATACAAAGTTACCCTTTTCTCATAAAAAAAAATAACAGAAATGCCTGAGAAAACAAGACGAATGGAGCAGAAAAGAAACATTGGGATAGAATTGCAGCTAGCAATTTTTGGGTTGGCTAGAGAGAAATCAAAGATGTTTTGAGAGTAAAGATGTCCATATTCACACTCATAGAACAAGTACCTATTCTTTCTGGTTTATGGTGAAAAAAAATAGATGTATATGAAGTTATCGCTCTATCGCAATCCCTCTCCCTTCATTTATAAAGGGACATTGAGCTTTTGCATCATCAGTACTTAGAACCTTCTTGGTGCTACTTCAGTGGAATAACATATCTTACTTGTTAAAAAAAAAAACACAAGTACAGATCAAAAAACAACTAGGGAAATTGTCCTACTTCGGTGGAATAACATATCCTGCTTGTGAAAAGAAAAAACACAAGTACAGATCAAAAAACAACTAGGGAAATTGTCGTGGGAAAACAAGAAGTTCATAATATAAAATGGATATAGTATCATGAGCTAAGTTGCTCGGACTCTTCACTTTTGGTACCGCACCCGTGTCGACACGACATGGGTGTGGTTGTGGGTGTGGGATCTGTGTCCGATTTGGTCAACGGATTTTGGGTACTTTGACCAAAATCGATGAGGAAAGTCTGGACAATTTTAATGATTCTTATAATCAATACAAAAGCTAAGGTGAAGTTGAAGGAAATGGAATACCTTTTATATAGAAATTTCAATGTCACTCCTTTTCCTTTAATCTCCTTCTAGGATTCTCCTCAATTTCTCCATATAATATTTCATAATCTAGGTTTTATAAGTCTATTTTTAGATATTTTAATTATTTTTAGGCGAATCCCCGCACCCGTATCCATACATGGATATCCCCGAATCTTAAAAATTAGATCATGAAAGATCCGACCTCTAGATCCGCACCCGTATCGGACACGCGCACCCGAGTCCGAGCAACTTAGATCATGAGTCCTTGCCCAAGCAGGAGTTGCAAAAACATAAAACACATTGATTCAAAATCTGCAACCAGCTTTTAACCCTTATAACCCCAACTGTTTTGGTTCTACGCAGCTGGGACAGGCTAAAGCCTCATCAACCACAAAAAAAGAACGTCTCAATCCCAGAAAAAGAAGTTGGGATCAACTATATGAATCATCAATATCCATCCTTCCATTTTTGCCTGTCTCATTTCAACCCTTATCAAATTGTCATAAATCATGTGACCCACCCAACCCAAGGGTAGTTAGAGTAGACCAAGACAAATGTTACATTTCAACAGTCTCATGTAGGATGTATGATAATTTTTGTGGGTAACAAGAAAGTAAGGAAAGACCTCTCTTATGAGAAGGTCAAGTTTCTCAAGTAACCTATCCCATGTTATCCGACATCTATAAAAAGCCTATAAGTAATACAAATTTTGGCAATTCCAAAGGTCAGAGACTAAGTCTAAAACAATCCCTTTTGGCACTAACAGAAAAAGCTGGTAACATTAGGCACTTGAGATGCTAATTGGGTTGGTGAGATAATCAACACAGCAAAATAAACTATGCAGAATGTAAACCCTGTGTAATCAAAACAAATTCACGTCACATCAGCCAAGAAAAAGTCAAGATCCTCCACATTGCCAGATATTCACGTATATTCCCTCCCTCCAACAAAATGGATCGGCAGATGCTCCTCTAAGGGATTACATTTAATATCAGTATATTCAGTAAATGTACTTGGAGAAGAATGCACCATCCAGAAATAACATACCTAGTCGGTCAATGACGGCTGAAAAGGCACTTAAAGCCTGAAACTGATAGACAATGAGAGAGAAATCACCAAGAATATGATTAAAAGCGGACACGGATTGATTAATAACCCCAAACTCGATTTTTCCAGAGAAGTACATAGGTGCAACAACTGCGGCAGGAAGAATTTGAATAAGATAGCGGTAGCCACTGGTGAAGAAATCCAGATTTCTAGAAGATATCAACAATTGCTGCCAAATTATCAAAAGCAAGAGAATCAATTTTGAAATTCACTAAGAAAACAAATATAAAATTAAATAACATACAGCACCAAACATTTTCAAAATGCATCAACATGTATGAAATAAAGTCAATAACATTCAAAGGGAATACTGAGATAAGGTATATGGAGTTAGTTTTTTTGCTTCTGATTAATTAGAGATGATGAGATTGCAAATCTCATATAAAGACACAACTCAAATAGATCACTCCTTTGCCTGCATCACAGCGCATCCTTTAAAAGATTCTAAACTACCCTTGAAAATGTGATCTACTTAGAAAAAAAAATCCTAGCTGGCAAAAGCACAAGGCAATTAAAGGGTCAATATGGTGACAAGAAATCAGAATGCATCCTACAAAAACTTGGAAGCATCCGTGTGCCCAGATAGAGAAGAAACATTACAGAGGATTAATATTGAGATCAACAGGATGCTGGGTGAGGATTGACTGCGAAGAGTCTCAATTTTTACAAATATGGACGTACTCTCGGTTTTTTCATGTTAAACAAAATGGAACTTACTCCCAACAAGGTTATATAAGTTCAGACAAACTGAGATGAAAAAAAAAAAGAACTTACAACGTCTTCACCTAATATTGGTCCTCAGACAACCCATTATTCAGTGTGTGACATAAAACAATTTTTTGCAACAGAAGTAATATAGGAACAACTGTTGAATCACAAATGTGACATGATATGCTTCAATGCAGGCAAAAACTGAGAGAGATGTAGCACCAAACAAACTGTTAAGGCCTCCGTACATTCAGGTTTTCAAAAGCACTTCTGAAACGACTTAACAGTAGTTGCATCTCATTCTCTTCGCCTCCATAAAATGCAATTGATTCAGCATTTTCTCGAACACGCACAAGACCATAGCGGAAATCTGCTTCTTTCTTCTCTTGCAAAAAGTTGAGGTTCACCAATCCCTGAATTAACCACACTTCCCATCATTTGTAGAATTCAGAAACATGTCTTGCAACTTGGAAGTTCTCTAAATGATGTATTAGTTTGAGGTTCAACAGAAATATGAAAGCAGAAAAAGCACCTTCCCAAGGAAGACGCTGAGAGCTGTTCCACCAAGCGAATATGCAAGAAGCACACCAAAAAGTGGTGGGTAGATACCGAATAAAATATTGCTGAAAGATATTAAGTCTATAGCAGCATTGAAGAGTGTCAATGAAAATGAGAGAGCTGTTCCTGTAAAGGAACTTAAATCGTCAACAATTCGCTGATCTGGATTATCGATGGTAGACTGAGACTGAATTTTGTAAAATGTCTTATTCTTCAGATACCGTTCCATGTAATAGCTTGTCATCCAAGATCTCCACCTTAAAGATAACTTCTCTCGTGCATAATCTCTCAACACAAAAAACTGCAAAATACATAAAGCTCAAAAACTAGAAAATGTACTATAGAAGAAACTTAGAAAAGTAGAGGTCACAAGACCTCATTCCGTTAAGTACGCATGCATATATATAGTGATAAAAGGTAGTGCTCCTTCCGGAGAAAGTTTCAAGGTATACTTTTTACTGAAGGCATGATACTCTTTTAATCTATTCTATCACCACTGTGTCGTTGACAATGAAACAGAATGCCAAGTATCCAAACTAGGTTGCGAAAAATTTGCAAAAGACTACGAGGAGCTATACCTAAAAAATATGGAGCAATGAGCTCACCGGGATACCACCAGCAAAACCAGCAAGATAGTATAACAGTTGTTTGGTGAACTGTTCTTGGTCTTTGTCTTCGTAAAGTTAGATCAATGGAATAATTAGTACAACAAATTCTAAAACGAAAACAACCAAAAAAAAAAAAGAAGGAAAAATCGGGAAAGAAATCGTACTGGCAAGTGCATTATAAAAGTCACGGCCGAGGAAACTGAAACCAACGCTAATACCAGTGGTTCCTAAAGTAAGGGCAAAAACAGCAGCCAACTGCAATCTCGCCTCAACTTTATCATCAGAGGACCAATACGGTACAGCAACCTTCCAGAACCTCCTCATAAGTGATTGAAGATCCGGCGGCTTTCTTTGCTCATCCTGATTATTTTTAACAATAGATCGATTTAAGGCTCAGGATTATGGATAATTTCAGATCAGGGAAAAGGAAAAAAGATGAACCTGAATGGGTGGTACTGGCGGAGTTGTTGCTGCTGCTGCTGTTGATAATGAAACTCGTCTTCGAGTGGTCATTGCCTGAAACCTCAAGGATGAGCGATGACTGAACTTCGAATTGCTATCCAAAGTGCTAACAATATTAGGGGAGACGTTGAAGAAAGGAGATTCTACTACTAGTTTTGCTTGGGTCCCCATTGATGGAGAAGCTCTGTTCTTCTACTTTCTATTTCTCAAGCGCACGCATTCATTCATTCTATTGCTTTTTCAGTTTTTCTTATCCAAAATAGCTTTGATTTGCGCGGTCCATATGAAATTCCCAGCTCTACGCCACTTCTTAAATGAGAGCCGCCTGAATCTCGATTAAATTTAAAATATTAAAGTAGTATATCACAATTATTTTAAATTTGCTTTCATTAACTCTACAATTCTTTTTGAGCAACTTTCATATGTACCAAACACAAAAATTATATTTATATGTTATAGTTATAGTTTGTATAATTGCGCTTCATAGCAAACCTATGGCTATTAATATGTATATTTCGCTATACATATATACAAAAGAAGCAATTGTATAATCTGTTTCGATATACATATACAAAAGAATCAATGGTATAATCTGTGTTTGTATAAAGCGAGAAAAGAGAGAAAGACAAAAGAAAATTGGGCAGGGAAAGATCTGTATTTGTATAATCATAAGTGTATAGGACGAAAATAGATGTATTTGTATTTGTATATACAATTTTCTCTCGCTTTATACAAACACAAATGCAATGCATACATTTGTATTTGTATAAAGTGAGAGTGGCGAGCGAGATCTGGGAGAGTGGCGAGCGAGATCTGGGAGAGGGGAACGAAAATATATGTATATATACAATTTTCTCTCGCTTTATACAAACACAAACGCATTTTATACATTTGCGTTTGTATAAAAGCGAGAGAGGCGAGGGAGAGACTGCCGAGAGTGGCGAGCGAGATTCACCAGGAAAAGAGGCGAAATAGCAACAATTTGCTACGGAGTACAATTAAATCAAACTATGATTATGACATTTAATTTGAATTAATAGTTTGTTATTATATACAATTTTCCCATTTTTTTTGGTAATGATTTTCGAGTTATTTATGAGTAGATCTATTTTTGATCCTCTCTAGATATAATAATTGTTAAAGTGGAGCACTTTTGATCCAATTAATATATTTTCTTCATTCAATAATAGTTGTCTATTATACTAAAAATAGATGTCCAACAATATTTGTCTAATTTAAAAAATTAAGAGATAATTTATTTTATGTGTTTATTTTACCCTTGGTATTAAATATTATTTATCATCTAACACATTTTTCAAAGTATTAAATTTAATAAGGTCAAAGGATAATATAGTAATATTACTCCTATTATTTATTGTTTCTTAAGGATGTGTCAAATCAATAGTGGACAACTATTGTTAGACAGAGGGAGTAATAAACTTAAAATTAATAGTGACTATAAAAAAAACATTGTAAAAAATAATTGGCTTTTGGATTGATCTAAAAAATTAATTGAGCTAAAAATCGAAAAAGTAAAAGTTGACAGAACTCAATCGACTTTTTAGAAATTAAAACATAATTTTAATTTTTTTTTATAAAAATGTTTTTGAAGGTTTCTCCTTTGTCATCTCCCGTAAATATACATCCGCTTCAATAATAAACTCAAGTCATGTAACTATTGTTTGACTTCGTAAGTGATAAATTTTTAAGACATGATTTATAACCGATTTAAGGTAAACAAAAACGCAATAAATCAATTTTGAATGGATAGGCTGTTAGAAATTGTTAAGTGAAATCTAAAATAACTTGTTGGACACCTTCAACAAGATGGTGTCAGCCAATTTTTCAAAAAAATTATACTTTATTGGCAACAATTTTCTTGTTTAGATAATATCCACTATTACTGTACTTGTTAGGAGCCTAAAGGCCAAAAAATGGCCAAAAATTTCGAAAGGGCAATAAAAATAAGTTTAAAATAAAAAAGGTAGCATTTAAACGATTCTACCAACGGTGTGTAAATTAGGATAGCAAAGTGAAAGACGCAACTCCCTATGCGCCTTACAAGGCGCGAGCTGACAGCGTTTTACAAGACGTACATCTGTTGTGCCTTGTAAGGCGCAAGGGAGGTGCGCCTTCTCATTATCCATTAAAAAAAAACTTTCAATTAGTAGTGTAAAGATTTGGATTCAATGCTTTTAGTTCATGTGAGCTTTCTTGATAATATAGCACTCAATTTTCATGTTTGTTTTCCTACCTCAAGTGTTTGGTTGGTTACACATGGTTTTGTTCAAGTGAAATCTAAAGTTATAGGCTGTTAGAAATTCTTAAGTGAAATCTAAAGTATACGCTGTTAGAAATTTTTAAGTGAAATCTAAAGTATAGGCTATTAGAAATTCTTAACTGAAATTTAAAGTAACTTTTTGGACACCTTTAACAAGTTGGTGCCAGCCAAATTTTTAAAAAAATTAGGTGAAATGACCTAGGAAGCCCTTGTACTTGGCTCTGTTTGTAAGTTGGACCCCTTATACTCACAATTTTGCCAACTGAACCCTTATACTCATTGAAACATAATATTTTAAACATCTCTGACCATTAACCAAGTTGCTGATTTGGAAAAAACAGTGATTGCACGCGTCTTAAGGCAAGTGAACATAATATTTTATATACAAAATATTTAAAAATCAATTAAACAAAAAAGAGAAAAAAACTTTTTTTAAAATTCTTTTTTTTCCAGCTATATTAACTTGAGGTAGGAAAACAAACATGAAAATTGGGTGCTATATTATCAAGAAAGCTCACATGAACTAAAAGCATTGAACCCAAATGTTTACACTACTAATTGAAAGTTTTGTTTAATGGATAAGAGAAGGCGCACCTCCCTTGCGCCTTACAAGGCACAACAGACGTGCGTCTTGTAAAACGCTGTCAGCTCGCGCCTTCTAAGGCGCATAGGGAGCTGTGTCTTCCACCTCGCTATCCTAATTTACACAGCGTTTGTAGGATCGTTTAAATGTTGCCCTTTTGAAATTTTTGGTCAATTTTTTTGCCCTTTAGGCTCCGGACTTTCATAACCATACTCAAGAAAAATAGATATGAAGCCAATAAAAAAGAAAGAATTTCCATATTATATTGTCATTTCTTAATTTAAATAAATAAGAAAAAGGGTCTAAGAAAATCTTTAAATTATTTGTAATTGTTCATTAGTTTCCTTTATTAAAAGTTAGCAACAAAAAAGTCTTATTATCATTTAAATATTTCACATAACTATGAGGGGTTGTTTGGTATTAAAGATTAGTAACGTAGGGATTAGTAATAGAAGATTTATTTTTATCAAGTATTTGGTTTATTGTTTCCCACTTATTCTTGTGTTTGGATTGAGACTCTACAAAAAGCTTATTTTCAATTATACCTTTGAATTATCATGAGATTTTCTATTTTATGTAACTAGGTTAAGGTAGATAACTGCTCGACAATATTATTTTTTTGTAATCTTCTAACTGGCTAGGAAAAGAAACTTGAATTATTTGAGGATAAATAATTATCATTTTAATAAATTGATTACTCACAAAACATCAATTTTCAATTTTAAAAAGATAGACAATCTACTTTTAAAATTGAAAAGACGGTAAACAATAGTAAAATCAAATAAACCGTCTACGTATACACATAAAATTGCAAGTTGTAGTTTTAACACACACACACGCATGTGGTGATATATTTGTCTTTTCAATTAGTAAATGTCAAACAACTCACATTTCAAATATTATATTGATTTGTATTGAATTTATTTAGCAACAAACAACTCTCTCTAAATAATAAAATTTGTAAACTAATTTATTTAAATAAATTTACTAGTACAAATATAAAACATAAAATCAAGAAAATAAATAAAATAAGTAAAAGGATTTGAGGGGTATTTTTGTCTTTACATAGATTAATCTCATGGTATTAAATCATATGTATTACTAATACCACCGATTGGAAGGTATTAGTTATACATCTTATAATATCATGTAGGGTGTATAACTAATCCATGAATTAGTTATACATAGGCCCAAAATTCCTAAAAAATTTAGTATTAGATAATATCATACTAATACATGGACTATTTCTCTCAATATTTCCTCCCAAACGACCTCTTAGTATTTAATGAATCTCTAATTGACTGATTTTATTTTTAATAGAGCTTATATATATATATTATTACTGTGGTGTCTGAGCCAGCTTTTGCCCTCCTCAACTAATTCTACGGAATATTTGTCACCTCCCACCAGGAACATATATCAGGTAAATCTGTCTACTAATGCTAGGGTAGATGGGAAGAATCACCTAGTGTTTTTTTGTCTTCGAGCTTTGAAACTGAGACCTTAGGGTTCTCAACCACTTCATTAACCACTAGACCACACCATTGGGTGCACTAGAGCTTTTTATATTTTACGTGAAATAAAATTATTCTATCTCATTTACTCCCCACCACCCCCCTTCATTCTTTTTTTTTTTTCCTTCGTCCCCTTTAATAGTAGATTTCACCATTGGGATATACAAATAATAAATTTTAAAAATGTTGATCAAATAATCACATAGCAAAAGGACAATGATAGTTGCGATGAACTTAATTACATAAAAATTCTGAAATTATTATATTCAAAAAGTAGAAAATTATAATTCAGTTGTAAACTTTTAAAAGTCTTATGCAATTTAATATCAAACAAATTGAATTAACCTGATTATTACAAAAATAAGAATGCGACTAAAGTTTCAATCTTTTCGATTTCTCTGTTCATCAATCAGTCCCAAAATATGAAAGTGATTGATGAATTTTAAAAAATTATAGTAATATTTAAAAATTGAGAAAATTAAATTTTATAAAAATGTGAAGAAAAAAAATGTCTATAAACATCAATGAGGGTGGTAAATGAATAAAAGTACAAAAAAAAGAAAAGAAGATAATGTTTTGTTGGAGTAAGGCCTAAAGAGGAGGGGGGGGGGGGGTGATATTTTAATTGGTATCATTATTTTTTTGTTTTTAATATCGAATAATTTATCTCTTAATAATATAATTGTAATAATATTTGAAAATAATATAAATATAAAAAAAAAAATCTCATCTTAAATAGACCGTACTAGAATTTAGATAATTGTTAACTCAATTATTTAATACCAATTAAATAAAAATCATGGCAAATTTTTTGTTAGTTGAAATAGTTGTTAACTCAGTTATTTAATATTAATCAAGTTCATTTTTTGACAAAAATTGAATTATGAGAAAAAAAAATGGTGATACATTTGATATTATCTCATATTTCTACGTGATTTTGGCTATATAATCACCACAATAGTTTCTTCCACCTCCTCCGAGTTCTCCCTTTATTGGTCGCTGGCAACGATGGCGGAGATGCGACGAAGTGACGCCATGATTTTTGATCGGAGAATTCTAGAGACTTTTTTCCTTTAATGCTTTAGATTTTTTTCTTTTGTTGTCTCAAATTGTTTTGTCTTTATTTCTTTGTGTATGTTATTTTAGTTTTGGACCACTAGGTAGATTTGGTCTGTTTGGATCTTATCCAGATGGTTCTTGAATTTTATTTTATTTTTGGTTTGTTGATTAATAAAGTGGCCTTCTGGCCTAATTTTAAGGGTGGGGTGGGTTGGGGGAGGGGGGGTTCATATTTCTACGATTACTTATTTTTGCTTAAAGATATTGATAAAATCATCGATTATAAACTTATTTCGTCTAGGGTTCATAAAAATAATACACAAAAAATTGAATGAGTGGGAAGGTGAGGATGATAGAAGAAATAGGGTAGAGGAAGAGGGGAAATGAAATGAAAAAGGTTGGTGTAACACCTCGAGCTTTAGAAATGTTAAAGTGAGCTAACGAGCAAGTCCACTAGCCTAAAACAGGCCAGAGACCCTTCACGGCACCACTGGCCGTTTAAGGCAAGTGGGTTGGCCGTTTAGGACTGCCAGGACCCAAGGTCACCTGGACGGTTCCCTAAACGACCAATATAGAAGTGGATGGCCCGTTTAGGGGACCAAGCCCAACCGTTTAGGGGCTGCCGGGAGGGGGTCTCCTGGACGGTTCCCTATACGGCCAATGAGGCCTTATACAGACCGCCTAACCTTCATTTTAGGTGACTCAGTCAGTTTTTAAATTAAGGTCATTTTAGTCTTTCCTCAAAGAGTTTGGTACCTAAACTACACCGTTTGAAACTCTATTTCAAGACCCATATAAGTGAATTAAGTCCTAAAACTACCCATTCTAAATCATTCACCTAATTCCTAAAATTCTCACCAAGATCACCCCCAAAATCCTCTCAAGAAAAGCTAGGGTTTCACTTCGAGAACTCCAATTCACCATAGATTGTGGGCATTGATCACTAAGGTATGTTAGTATTCACCTATGGAGTCCTTTCCTCTACAGGGTTCCTAAAATCTCCAATTTCATAAGTTAGATTCTCAATTCAAAGTTAGGGTTTTATTCAATCTTCCCGGGTTCTTTTCAATTATGATTCAATTGATTGTTTTCTATATTTTTATGCATGAATTGAAGTAATTACATGATTTTAAGTTGAATTCATATGAACTCATGCATGATCATGATTTTTAGACTATGAACACATGATGAAGCTTATGAGTTATGAAAGAAGAATTTATGAAGATATGCATGTTTTTATGAAGTTGATGTAAATTATTTGAGGATGCTTTGAGAGTAAAGTATCAACGTTGTTGTAAAAGGTTTTCTCATATACAACTAAGAATATGATTGTGAAAGGATTTCTCACATAAATGATTCATAAGGTTGAAAGATTTTCTCACCTAAACTGAATCAAGTTAAGAAGCTATTCTAAATGAATTCTAGTTTGGATTGGTTGCTTAATTGAGCCTTTCCATGGATGATGATGTGACTATGATTAATGACTACTCCGTGGAAATATATTTAGCACCGAGTGGACTAGCGACAATTACCCATATCCTATGAACTATGTACCACCATAGGATGATTGTCTCAGATAAACATTAGCTAGTGGATCCACTTTAGCTCAAATTCATGGGTCTTACCTTGAAAAGTAAGGACATCCATTTTCGATGTGGGACAGACACTGGATTCCATGTTATACCTCACAGGGTCTATGTCGGTTACATGGTAAACTTCCCACAATAATGAACTAAGGCTACATTATGAAAGTATCTCACAAGTGTTTCAAAGATGTTTAGTTTGTATTGACCATGATTATGACTCATGTTTTCTAACATCTTATCTTACGATTTTGCTTGGTCATTGCATGTCATGTAAAGTCCTTTTAGCATGATATCATAACTCTTTTACATTGTTATCATACTTAGTATATTCCATGTATTAATGTATACTTGTGCGTACATTGTTTCACTAATGTAGGGTCCGACGCACTAACCTTTCACACTCGTGGCTAGTTGATCCATTTTGCACTTGAAGATTGGTGAGTCCTCATGTTTCGAGGACCGATACACTTTTATTGCCTTCTTTATTTTAGTTTTTAGACTTTGTATGTGATGTATGGGTTACGTCTCTATCACTTATTTTGATCTAATAGATGACTAATTGAGACTTATGTTAGACTTTCACTTTTGTCAAACTCTTTTATGATATAAGACTGTTCCATTGAAATCTTTATTTCTATTATCTTGTATGATGTATACTAAGTGGTTATTGTAGGGCCTTTTGGTGTTCTATATGCCATGTTACGCCTAGGATATATTTTGGGTCGTGACAAACTTGATATTCAGAGCACAAGGTTTAGAAAGGTCCTAGGATGTCTCAGAGGCCACGTCAAGTAGAGTCTTGTTCATGAGTGTGAAACACGCCACATTTATGAATAAGAGGCTATGAGATGTTTAGGAAACTCTACTTAATTCTTTCATCATTCTAAAGTCATGCGATAGAGTGTTACTCTATACGTCTCTCTCCTAATCCTTATCCGATGCTTTTTAGGATATGACCCCTCAAAAATCATACGTTATAAGGAATGGGTGAGAATATGAAACAAAAATCTCCTCAAGATCCTCAAGATCCGGCCGACCCTTTGGCCGAGGAAGTGACTCATGCAGAATTTCAAGCCGCTTTTCAAGTTTTGGCTCAAGCTATGACGGCTTAAGCCAATAGGGAGGTTGTGGTCCTTATGAACCCAATTGTGAGTACGAAGGCAACTAGAGTGAATGACTTCACTAGAATGAATCCTCAAAAGTTTCATAGTTCCAAGGTTGAGGAAGATCCTCAAGATTTCATTTGTGAGGTGTATAAGGTTTTGATGATCATGAGAGTGACGCCGTTGGAAAATGCGGAATCGTCCGCTTATCAACTTAAGGGTGTTGCTCAAGTTTGGTTTGAACAATGGAAGGAAGAGAGGGAAGTAGATGCGGGTCCTCTTGATTGGGAAAAGCTTAAGGCTATTTTCCTTGATATGTTCTTTCCCCTTGAAATGAAGGAGAAAATTTACTTGAATTCATTAACCTTTGCTAAGGAAATATGAGTCTGGAAGAGTATGCTTTGAAATTCACACAATTGTCCAAATATGATCCTTCTATGGTTGTTGATTCTAGGGCAAGGATGAGTAAGTTTATCTTGGGTGTTTCTAGAATGGTGGTTAAGGAATGTCGTACTGCCATGCTCATTAAGAAAATAGATATTTCTCACCTAATGATACATGCTCAACAAATAGAAAAAGGAGAAACCTAAGGAAAGATCTAGGGAGGCAAAGAGAGCAAAGACCGATGATGGTGACTTTTCACATTCGAGGTCCGATGGACATAGACATTCTAAATTTTGACAAAAGTTCTCCGGTCAAGGTTCCTCTAATGCTCTGGTACCAAAGTTCAACAAAGATAGGGAGATTAACCCTAAGCCTCAAGGAGGGAATAGTGGTGGATCTACTTTGTCTATTTGTACTAGGTGTAGAAGAAAGTATGATGATAAATGTCTAGCCGGTTCTAATGCATGTTTTGGTAGTGGAAAGACGGATTATAAGATAAGGAATTGTCCCTCGGTTGCTAAAAATGAAGGAGATAATTGTCGACGGGCTCAACATCACCCTTCGTCAGGTTCTAGTGAGAGTTAGAAACATAACAAGTTTTATGCTCTTTAAACTTGTCATGATCAAGAGGGTTCTCGCGATGTGGTTACTGGTATGTTGAAATTCTTTCATCTTGATGTTTATTCTTTGCTTGATCCCGATGCTACTTTGTCTTTTGTGACGCTATATGTGGCTATGAGGTTTGATGTTTTTTCCGGATGTGTTATTAGACCCTTTTTCTGTCTTTACTCCTATTGGTGAATCTATTGTGACTAAGAAAGTCTATAGAAATTTTCCTGTCTCCTTACCCCATAGAGTCATTCGTGTTGATCTTGTAGAGCTTGATATATTAGATTTCGATGTTATTCTTAGTATGGATTGACTTGATTCTTGTTATGCCTCTGTTGATTGTGGAACCCGAGTGGTCAAGTTTCAGTTTCCAAATGAACCCGTCCTAAAGTGGAAAGGGAGAAATTTTATGTCTAACGTTCAGTTCATTTCTTATCTTAAAGCTAGAAAAATGATTTCCAAGGGTTGCATATATCATCTTATTCGGGTTAGGGATACAGTTTTCTAAACCCATGTTCTTGAGTCGGTCCCCGTTTTGAATGAGTTTCTGGAAGTGTTCCCAGATGATCTACTCGGTATTCCTCCTGAAAGGGAAATAATCTTTGGTATTGACCTTCTCCCAGATATGCAGTCTATCTCTATTTCTCCTTATCGTATGACTCCGACAGAACTTAAAGAATTAAAGGAAAAACTGAATGATTTAGTGGATAAAGGTTTCATCCGACCAAGTTTCTCTCCATGTGGTGCTCCAATTTTGTTTGTCCTTAAGAAGGATTGTTCACTTCACATGTGTATTGATTACCAGAAATTGAATAAGAGTACTATTAATAATAAGTATTCTCTTCCACGAATTGATGATTTGTTTGATCAACTCTAAGGAGCGAGTTACTTCTCTAAAATTAACCTCCGGTCGGGTTATCACCAATCGAGGGTGAAGGAAGATGACATCCTGAAGATGGCTTTTCAAAATCGGTATGGTCATTATGATTTTTTGGTAATGTAATTTAGTTTGACTAATGCTCCAACTGCATTTATGGACTTGATGAATAAAGTGTTTAGAAAACATCTTGATATGTTTCTGATTGTGTTTATTGATGATATCTTAATTTACTTGCAGAGTGAGAATGTAACACCTCAGATTTGAAAAGAAGGAAAAGTGCAAAACTTTTTTAGCTGGTGTTTGTGTCTACGGTCCCTAACTACGGATCGTAAGTGCTCTTATGGGCCGTAGGTGGAAACCGTGAGTGGTGGGGTAAATATTTTTCAAAAGTCAAGTTCCAGTACCCTTTCTACGGTTCACCAGAACGGTTTGTCATTCAATATACGAGTCGCAGATAGGTCTAGTATGTGAGTCTCAGACTTAGTGAAATTTTGAAGGTCTAAGTTGGGAACGACGGATGGCATGTAAGGACCATAAGATGACCACCGGACCGTACATGGGATCCGTCGAACGTGGGTAAAATTTTAGGTCCCAGTACTTGACCTACAACTCACCAAGACGGTCCGTAAGTGGACCTACGGACCGTAGGTCTGAACCATAAGTCGAGTCGGCAATTAATTTTAAGGGGCTTTTGGGTCTTTTCCTAATTATTCTAACCCAATACTACGTCGTTTTACCCCTAAATTTAAACCTTATAAATACCCTTCACCCTTAGAAATTACCCTTCAACTTATTCATTCTCTCAAATTCCTAAAGTCTCTCCAAGGTTTTCTCCAAAAAATTTCTCTCTAAATCAAGGAAGAAGAAGCTTGCTTAGGGCTTCAATCAAGATATGTAGGGAGTTCATGAATGGGTTCCAATCACCCATTGAGTCCCCAAAGTTTCTTCAATTCTCCAATTCAATTTTTCAAAATTGATTAGGTTTTTATTCAATTCCTCATGGGTTCTATTTGTATGGATTCAATTGTTTTATTATGATCTTATTTTGATAATTTGGACTTAATTATATGCTTTTCAACTAATTCCATGTGAACCCATCCATTAATCTATGGATTTTGACTATGAACCCTAACTTACATGAAGTTATGAAGAAGCTTGAATCTATGAATGTATTTTTATGAAATCGTGCCTATTTTCATGAAATCAAAGTGAATGACTTAAGTAAGCTTATAGATGAAGGTATCTATATGTTCTATGAAGCTTGGTCACATGACATGAATAACATCTAAATTTACTCTCAATATTTTTCGGGCTATTATCCTAAATTAGGTCTTATTTAGTATGGTATTTGGATATGTCATCAATGATTATAGATCACGCTTTCAAAAATATTTCCACTAGTAGTAGGACATTTCTAGCATGAAGTTAATGACTATGGGCCTTAAGAAGCTATTATGAAAAGATCATGGATGGTGAAAGGGTTTCTCATGCATGGTCTAAGGAGCTACCCTATGATGTTTCTAGCTTGGATTAGTATCTTAATTGTATTTTTCCATGGATGATAAGACAAGTGGAGATTACCCATGTCCCATAATGATAGGACAAGTTAAGATTAATTACTATTCCATGGGATTTATGCTTAGCATCGAGTGGACTAGCGGTGAATACCCATGTCCCATAGCTATGTGCCACCATAGGATGATTGTCTTAGATAGACATTAGCTAGTGGATCCACCTAAGTTAGAAGTTTATGGTTCTTACCTTGACAAGTAAGGACATCTCCTTTTGGTGTAGGATAGACACCGGATTCCATGTTATAGCTCGCATGGTCTATATGTCGGTTAATGGTAAACTTCCCACAAAACGAACTAAGCTAATTACTAATATTTTATGAATCTTCCTTTTATGATTTAAAGATTCATTGACCATGTTCATGATTTATGAATCTTATTAAATGATTATACTATGTTTTAACTTGGTCATGCATTTCATGTTTTTCAATCATGCCCATTTATGATCACGTCTCATGTTTTATTGCATTCCCCCCATACTTAGTACATTTCATATACTAATGCATACTTTGTGGCTACATTGTCTCACTAATGTAAGGCTTGTCGACTCTTCTCCTTCCGTTCGTGGCTTGTTGATTGCATTAGAGATTTAAAGATTTGGTGAGTCCTCATACTTGGAGGATGATGTCACTTTTACAGCTTTATGTCATTTCCATTTTTTTAGACTTTGTATGTGATGTATGAGTTACGTCCCAATCACTTTTCTTATGATGTATTAGATGGCTTATTGAGACAATTGTTAGACTTCCGCTACTTGTCATCAAACTCTTTTATATGAAATGCTACTTTTAAACTCTTTCGATTTTCTATTATCTTGTATGATGTATAGTAAGTGGTTTGTTTAGGGCCTCTCAAGGTCTTATACGCCATGTCACATCTAGGATGTACTTTGGATCATGACAGAGAATGAGCATGCCGATCATTTGAGGATTCTGTTGCAAGTCTTCAAGGACCGACAACTATTTGCAAAGTTTAGTCAATGTAAATTTTGACTGAGATCCGTGGATTTTCTTGGTCACATTGTTTCCGATAAGGGTATTAAGGTAGATCCTAAGAAGACGGATGCGGTTAAGAGTTGGCCTAATCCTTTATCCCCTTCGGATATTCGAAGTTTCTTGGGTTTGAATGGATATTATAGAAGGTTTGTGAAAGGGTTTTCCTCTATTGCCTCTCCATTGACTGCATTGACCTAAAAGAAAGTAAAGTTCTTATGGTCAGAAGCGTGTGTGAAGAGTTTTCAAGAGTTGAAGGATAGAATTACTTCGAATCTTATTTTGACTTGACCGAAAGGATCTGATGGGTTTGTTGTTTATTGTGATGCTTCAAGGATTGGATTAGGGTGTGTTCTTATGCAAAATGGGGAAGTTATTGCTTATGCTTCAAGGCAACTTAAGATTTATGAAAAGAACTATCCTACCCATGATTTGGAGCTACCAGCCGTTGTTTTTTCCTTAAAGATTTGGAGGCATTATTTGTGTGGTATCCAAGTTGATGTCTTTACCAACCACAAGAGTTTGTAATATGTGTTCAAGCAAAATGATCTAAATCTTTGCCAATGTAGGTGGTTAGAACTCTTGAAGAACTATGATATGAGTGTTATTTATCATCAGGGCAAAGCTAATGTGATGGTTGATGCCTTAAGTCGGTTGTCCATGAATAATGTTGCTCATGTTAAGAACAGTAAGAAAGAAATTGGTTCGTGATGTTCATAAACTAGCTCGGCTAGGTGTTCGGTTGGTTGATCCAAGTGAGGGTGGTGTTATGGTTCATAATGGTTCAGAGTCGTCGTATGTGTCAGATGTGAAAGCCAAGCAAGGTCTTGATCTGATTTTGGTTGAGTTGAAGGAAGTTGTGCTTAAAAAGCCTGTTAAGGCTTTCTCCCAAGGAAAGATGGTGTGCTTTGATATCAAGGTCATTTGTGAGTTCCCAATGTTCAGGGCAGAGTTTATCAAAAGCCCATAGTTCTCGGTATTCCATTCACCCAGGAGCCACCACGATTACTACGACTTGTGGGAGGTCTATTGGTGGAATGGGATGAAAATGGATATTGCCGATATTATGGGTAAGTGTCCTAATTGTCAACAAGTGAAAGTTGAGCATCAAAAGACGGGAGGTTTGTCCCAAGTTATTAGCATTCCTACTTGAAAGTGGGAAGATTTGAAGATGGACTTCATTACAGGTTTACCTCTTACTCGTCGTCAGTTTGACTCGATTTGGATTATTGTAAATCGTATGAAGAAGTTGACTCATTTCATTCACATCAAGGTTTCTTATTCGACAAAAGATTATGCTAAGTTGTATCTAAGGGAAATGGTTAGGTTGCATGGAGTAACCCTATCCATTATCTCTAATCGTGGTACCCAATTTACTTCTCAATTTTGGAAGTCTTTTCAAAAAGGTCTTGGTACTCGTGTTAAGCTATTACGACCTTTTATCCTCAAATCGATGGACAAACGGAGTGTACTATTCAAACTTTAAAAGATATGTTAAGAGCTTGTGTGATTGACTTCAAGGGTAATTGCGATGATCATTCGCCTTTGATTGAGTTTTCATATAATAATAACTATCACTCAATTATTGGTATGACTCCTTTTGAGGCTTTTTTTGGCAGCAGGTGTAGATCTCTTATAGGTTGGTTTGAAGTTGGTGAGGTTACTTTGATAGGTCCCAAATTGGTACATGAGGTTGTGGAGAAAGTTTGGCTTATTAGAGAAAGGTTAAAAATAGCTCAAAGCCGACAAAAGTCCTATGCCGATGTTAGGAGGAGGGATCTTGAGTTTGATGTTGATGATTGAGTTTACTTCAAAATTTTACCTATGAAGGGTGTCATGAGGTTTGAAAAGAATGGGAAGCTTAGTTGGCGATATGTAGGCCTATATCAGATTTTAAGGCATATTGGTAAAATTGCGTATGAGCTTGATTTGCCTAACGAGTTAGCATCGATACATCCAATTTTCCATGTGTCCTTATTGAAGAAGTGTATTGGAGATCCGACATCTATTGTACCATTATAAAATCTTGGTATAAAGGAAAGTCTTTCTTATGAAGAGGTTCCAGTTGAGATTTTAGACCGGCCAGTTCGAAAGTTGAGGAATAAGGAAGTTGCATCTGTAAAAGTGTTGTGGAGGAATCAAATGGTTAAGGATGCTACTTGAGAGGTCGAGACCGATATGATGCCCCAATATCGTTATCTTTTTCCCTTCATTCCTACTTTAACTTCAGGTATTAACTCTTCATGGTTCATTTTTTGGTTTCATGTGTCTTAGTCATTCTCATATTTCCTCATACATGCATGCATGCTCACGAAAAATCTATTTTTTTGAAGATATAATTTAGCTTAATTAATTGCTTCATGAATATGTGCATTTGAGTATAAGTTGCATGCATGCCTTATGAAATGATGTTTTGAATATGTTTTAGTTTGGAGTCGATGTTCCTTATTGGTTATGTGCATTTTAGATAAAGTTGCATTCATGTTGGATTGTTAGTCTCTCCTACTCTTTTCATGCTAGTTGAGTTCCATTCGAGGACGAATGTTCCCAAGGGGGAGATATTGTAACACCTCGAGCTTTAAAAAGGTAAAAGTGAGCTAACGAGCAAGTCCACAAGCCTAAAATAGACCAGAGACCCTAAACAGTCTGTTTATGGCACCATTGGTTGTTTAAGGCAAATGGGCTGGCCGTTTAGGGCTTCCAGGACCCAAGGTAACCTGGACGGTTCCCTAAACGGACAATATAGAGATGGACCGGCCATTGAGGGGACCAATCCCAACCGTTTAGGGGCTGCCAGGAATGAGGTCTCTTGGATGGTTCCGTATACTACCAGTAAGGCCTTGTACGGACCATCCAGTCTTCTTTTTAGATGACTATAGTCCATAAGCCTAAAACATACCAGATACCCTTCACGAGACCCTAAATGGTCCATTTAGGACACCATTGGCTGTTTAAGGCACGTGGGCTGGCTGTTTAGGGATGCCAAAACCCAAGGTCACCTGGACGGTTCCCTAAACGAACAATATAGAGGTGGACCGACCATTTAGGGGACCAAACCCAACCGTTTAAGGGCTTCCAAGAAGGAGGTCTCCTGGACGGTTCCCTATACTGCCAGTGAGGCCTTGTACGGACCGTCCAGTCTTCCTTTTAGGGGACTCCGTCAGTTTTTAAGTTAAGGTCATTTTAGTCTTTTTCTAAAGTGTTTGGTACCTAAACTACGTCGTTTAAATACTATTTCAAGGCATATATAAGTGAATTACGTCCTAAAACTACCAATTATAAATCATTCACCTAATTCCTAAATTTCCCTCCAAGATCACCCCTAAAATCCTCTCAAGAGCTAAGGAAGAAGAAGCTAGAGTTTCACTTCAAGAACTCAATTCACCATAGATTGTGGACATTCATCACTAAGGTATGTTAGTATTCAACCATGGAGTTCTTTCCTCCATAGGGTTCCTAAAATCTCCAATTTCACGAATTAGATTCTCAATTCAAAGTTAGGGTTTTATTCAATCTTCATAGGTTCTTTTCAATTACGATTCAATAAGTTGTTTTCTATCTTTTTTATGCATGAATTGAAGTAATTAAATAATTTTAAGTAGAATTCATATGAACCCATGCATGATCCATGATTTTTAGACAATGAACACATGATGAAGCTTATGAATTATGAAAGAAAAATTTATGAAGATATGCATATTTTTATGAAGTTGATGTAAATGATTTGAGGATGCTTTGAGAGTAAAGTATCAATGTTGTTGTGTAAGGTTTTCTCATATACAACTAAGAACATGATTGTGAAAGGATTTCTCACATAAAGGATTCATAAGGTTGAAAGGTTTTCTGACCTAAGTTGAATCAGGTAATGAGCTATTCTAAATAACTCTAGCTTGAATTGGTTGCTTAATTGGATCTTTCCATGGATGATGATGTGACTATGATTAATGACTACTCCGTGGGAATTTATTTATCACTGAGTGGAATAGTGACGATTACCCATGTCCAATAAACTATGTGCCATCATAGGATGATTGTCTCAGTTAGACATTAGATAGTGGATCCACTTTAGCTCAGATTCATGGTTCTTACTTTGACAAGTAAGGACATTCATTTTCAGTTTGGGGCAGACACTGGATTTCATGTTATAGCTCACACGGTCTATGTTGGTTACAAAGTAAACTTCCCATAATAATGAACTAAGGTTACTTTATGAAAGTATATCACAAATGTTTTAAAGATGTTTTGCTTGCATTGACAATGATTATGACTTATGTTTTCTAACCTCTTATCTTATGATTTAGCTTGGTCATTGCATGCTATGTAAAGTCCTTTTAGCATGATTTTATAACTCTTTTGCGTTGCTATCATAGTTAGTACATTCTATGTACTAATACATACTTATGCGTATATTGTTTTACTAATGTAGGGTCCGACGCTCCTACCTCTCACACTCGTGACTAGTTGATCTATTTGACACTTGAAGATTAGTAAGTCCTCATGTTTCAAGGATTGAGACACTTTTATTGCTTTTTTTATTACAGTTTTCAAACTTTTGTATGTGATGTATGAGTTACGTCTCAATCACTTCTTTTGATGTAATAAATGGCCTATTTAGACTTATATTAGACTTTCGCTTTTGTCAAACTCTTTTATGATATAAGATTGTTTCTTTGAAATCTTTATTTCTATTATCTTGTATGATGTATGCTAATGGCTTGTGTAGGATCTCTCGAGGTTCTATACGCCATGATATGCCTAGGGTATACTTTGAGTCTTGACAATTTGATAGATAAGTGTATTCTTTTACCATGTGTCTCCACTCTCTACTCTTTATATATGACATTAAAAAGACATCTATATGGATAAAATGAGTTAATTGGACCTCCATTAGATAATTAAGATATAATTTAAGTTATATATATATATATATATATATATATATATATATATATATATGTAAACTAAAGACCTATTAGCACATTTTATTAAAATGAACAAACTATACAAAGAAGTGGCCCAATGTGTCCGTATAACCTAGAGAGAAAACACAAACAACCATCAGAATTGAGGATGAAATCAAGTGATCCTCGCCGACATTAAAGGTAAGGCTTTCTCCATTTAGCTAAGCAATCACTCAATTTAAGTCAGAAAATTCCCTTATCGTCGATTGTTGCTTGTTCGTCAAAAACTAATAAATGTCATATGAACTCAGAAGATTCTAGCTCTGCCTAGAAAGTTGAAGGTGAAAGTTCAATTTTGATCGAGCAAAGCATATCGGCGTGATAAGGTAAATCTTTGTGAACTTATACACTTTTTTAATATGAAGCTTCAATAGTTATCTAGATCTAACTTGGGTTCTTTTTTCAATGCAAAATTGAATTGATTTTTTATTTGATTTCAATTTTAGTGATTTCAAAGCTCTCATCAGACGCTACAAAATTGAGATCCAAGACGAGAAAAAACCTAATCAACTCTTCAAAGCGATTTCAAGAAAGATCCAAAGGTATTTGTGGTTATTTCTCTACTTAGCTGAAAGAACATATAATTGTTGGTTCTAATTAACCTTTGTTTGAATAAAATTTTTACAATGAAATGATCCTAATACAAGGATGATACCACCATTAGTAGATCTTTTATTAAAACATTGATCAAAAGTGATGAACAACTAAAAAAGATGATAACATGTAGATTGATACTTTGTTGTAGATGTTTCTTTGTTTCTGATTGTTGTGTGGATGTTTTCCTGCCCCTTTGATGATGTGAAACCCCTAACCTCGATTTGATTTCCTATTTGTGAATGTATTGAACCTTAATTGTGGAATTTGTTGTTTGTCTAGATTGAGTAATGTTCTAGCTTGAGATGATAGCTTCTAAAAGTGGTTGTATATAGCTTATGTACCTATAAAAAGAAAACTTCATTAATTAAACAATTTGCTAGTGCATTGCTTCCTTAAGGATGCGAGAAAAATGCACTAGCTCTTTACTCCTCCAAAATCTATTATGAAAGATTGGACAACCCAATATTTGATTGGAAAAATACCTTTAGAGAAACCAATAGCTTGCTCTATTTTATCCACTAGATTTTCTCCCACTTCAAGGAACAAGTAAAAGTTATTTTTCTCCTTTTTAATATGTTGTCCAGACACATATTTATACTCTCCGAGGATCTTGATTATTTGTTTTAGAGACTCTTCCTTGGTTGAAGTGAAAATAATAGTAACATCAGAATGAGTCAGATGATGAATATTTTGACTTCATTTGAGCAATTCATATCCCACAAAGGACTAATTTTTCAAACAATAAATTCAAAGCTCTTGAAAGCATTTATGAGGATAAAATAAATAATGTTGATGACAGAGGGGTCCTTTGTTTCACCCCTTTGATATAATGAAAGAATCCTTTTGACTGACCATTAAACATAATAGAATACCAATTATTAGCAATCAACCTTCATATCATGTCTGCAAAATAATATGAAAATCCTATTTTGACTAACACTCCAATAAGGTACTGCCAAGATACTCTATCATATGTCTTTATCATGTCTACCTTTATAATAATATTAGCAGGCTTTCCTCTTTTCCTGATGTTTGTGACAATCTTTTGAGAAAGTAATACATTTCAGTTACACTTATACCTTACACAAATCCTGATTGGTTAGAAGATACTAGTTTAGGTAGCATCTTCTCCAATCTCCCATGAATGACTTTAGAAAAAACTTTGTTTATAAAATTACTCAAACTTTTAGGTCTTAGGTCTGAATAAGTTTGAACTAGGTATTTTTTTAGTCAAAATAACCAAATGAGTATGAGTGAATGATTTGAGAAGAGCCCGACCTTGAAAGAAACAACAAATCAATCTAAAGATGTCCACCTCACTATGTCCCAACTCTTATGATAAAACAGACATGTAAATCCATTAAGCCACTAGCGCTTAAGTTTAAAAACTACTTCCTTTACCTTCTCAATAGTGAGCATCTTGCTGAATAAATCATTATCCTATGGTGTTATCAGACAAGGTATATGCTGCAAATATTTTGATTGGTGCTTTTATCTTCTTGAGAGAATTGATCGTTGTATCATTTTATAACTTCTGTTATCATAAGTTCTTCATCTTCTATCCAATTATCATTCTTGTCTGTGATTCTTTTGATCTTTAGTCTATTTCTTCTTCCTTTAATTAAATTATAAAAATATCTAGTGTTCCTATTTCCTTCCACAAATCAATCAATGCCTACTTTTTGTCTACAATATTCTTCCTCAAAGTGTAGATTTTTTTTTTATCCTGCCTGATTTTGTTGAAGAATGCATTTGTTGTTGTTACTTAGATCTTCTTCAAATAATGCTTCTTTTATCCTCATTATATATTAATAATGTGATTTTTTTAAAAAGAAATGCTCAATTGTGGTATAGTTAATTTAAATTTTTTCAGAAGTGAATGCTTTGAAACATTTTATAGGGAAAGGGTCAAAATTACCCATCAACTTTTGTTTACTAGTTAGGTTTACCCTTCGTTATATTATGTCGTCATTCATACCCCGTCGTTTACAAACTTAACACCCATACCCCTATTTGGATGAAAATTCCCAAAAATTAAATGAAATTACCCGACTTGTTTTAAAAATAACTCATCAGTACTCTAATTTAACCCAAACCCAACTCATTTAACCAAAACCTATGTGTAGGGGTGGGCATGGTACGGTATGGTACAATATTTAAAATTTTTGATACCATAACTTCGGTATTCGGTATCTAAAGTAATGTACCATTACCATACCAAATTAACTCGGTATGGTTCGGTATATTTAATTTTGATTTTATATTTTACGATATGGTATTCGGTAACCATAATTTGTTTGACTTCCACTTACATATATTTATAACTCTCCATACAATTCATTTAAAAAATAAGTCAGAACCATTCTCTTTGCCGTTTAGCAAGTATTCTTGCAAGACCAATACGATGATCAACATGAATATGAGAAATTCAAAAGCACAAGTCTCAATCATATTAGATCAACAACTACTTTTGTTAAATAATTTCACATAAAGAACATTTCAATAACAATCGAGTAGTCATAGATGCAAAGTTTAAATAACATTATCTAAAATTATCCATAACCCTATATAATTTTACACCACAAAAATCATTCACTAACATGTAGACTCTAACTTGACATAGTGATATATCATAGACTTAATTTCCAGTAAAATGAAGTCGCTCAAAAAAATTCAATCTTCCGATTAAAGCTCCACATTAATTACATATGCTCTTCAAATCATGAAAATTACAAAAGAAATAAAAAAAAATTCTCTGAGAATAAAGGAAAGGGAGCAGGAAGGGCACATGAGGAGGGAGGAGTAAGTATGGGCAAAAATGATAAGTGGAAAATTAATTGTGGAGATACTGGAATTGAGAGAAGCATTGGAGAAGATGGTGGTGGAGATGGAGACAAAGATGAAATTTTCATCGATGAAGGAGATTGGAAATTTGTTTCATTTGTTACGGGTTTTGTTTAGTTTAATAGGTTGTGTTCGGGTTAAAAAGATGGAATCGGGCAATTTCAATTTCAATTAGGTAATTTTGATCGATTTGGAAAAATCGCCAAATTAAAGGGTATATTTATCAAGTTTGTACACGACGGGTTATGAACGGCCACATAGTATAACGAAGGATAAATCTAACTAGTAAATCCTTGTAGTTAGATTTTGGTCATTGCTTGTAGCAGTCATTGCTTCAAATCCTGCTCCTCTTTAATTTTGGTCCCAAGTTTTAGGTGTGCTAGGGAGAATATTCACACAATAATGAAATGCATGCATTAATAATCTACGACGATCTTACTAAATATGGAGTAGCATATCAACAAATGTCATTATTGTTACTATGAGATCAAATCTCAAGATAAAAACAAAATGAAAAAATTGGATGCACATGTTACTCTATTCATTTTAATTTATTTATCTAATTAAAATACATTTCGAGTATATAAATCACTTACCATTTATTTTAGATTATTATTATTATTATGTAATCTATGCTACTTAAAATGACCTTATTGGAAACTTTTTTACCAAGGGCCTGAATGAGCAGTTTAAAAAAGTTTAGGGGCTTATCTGGGTTAAATTTTCTTAGAAACAAACTAAACTATGAAAAACTTTCCCTTCTTCGTGTGCAAATTTGCAGTCGGCTGAGTCCAGTGGAATCTGTACCGAGAGATGGCAAATCAGCTTTACGGCTATAACCCTAGTAGCACCGCCGGAATAGCAGCCGGCAATACGAGATCCATGGAAGATTATCTCTCTATGGATAAGACATTGCTGAGTTCTTCAACTTATTTTGGTTCTTCCGGCTATTCCAGTTATCAGACTGATACTTATACTCCTACTGCGAGTAGGATTCCAGGTTTTCCTAGTTATGGACCTCCTGGTGTTGATGTTACACAATCTGCTGCTGTTGCTGACTCTTATTTTTCTAGCTTGAAGCGCTCATCCTCTGACGGTAAGAGACATTCTTCCCCTCTCTGTTTTCTTCTATTCGTTTAGTTTGTTGTGCTTTTACTTGTTGATGAACTGACTAACATTAGCCTTAGTGTTTCGACTTTGAACATTCTTCGTGTCCGCTGTTGGAAGGCTTAATTTTCATTTTAGGGGAGTTGATATTGAGGTAGAGGTATTATTATTTATTGTGATAGTATGGAAAGTATATAGGTTTGTTGTTTACGTTGGGTGTGAGCTTGGAACGAGTTCCACTCAGCAATTAACTTAAAACACTCTTGCCTCTAGTGGCGGAGGCAGGAATTTTAATTTCAGCTAGGGGATTCAAAATATGAATAAATAATACTTGAATCCGGGAAAGATAAACAGGGTGTAACGGAAGAGATTAATCTTAACCTGCTACAATTTAGCTTGCCTTGTCTCTCGTATTTAACATTTCTTTCTACTTTGCCCATGCTCCATCGGACCATTCTGCTCCATCGGACCATTCTTAATTATTATTTTGTTTTTTGTGGTTTCGTTTTATAATATTCTACTTTATTTTGAGCTTTTTATTTTTTTTTGTTTTGAATTAGTGCCCCTTTAATTACATGTTATCTTTGAAAATCGCCAAGATCCTTAAACAACAAAGAGACAAATATAATTTATGAATTACGAATAAGAGAGAAAGAGAAACAAAATAATAAGAATCTAAATGTACTGTTTAACTTTTGGGAAAAGTTAGAGAATATACGAATAAAAGTGACATTATTTTGTTTGAATATGCTACATTAATTATACAAATAATCCAAAAATTATGATATTAACATAAATATATTTTGGTGCACAATGTGGAACTAAGCAATTATGTATACTTGGGCCTTACTTTTACCAATGGAAAATGAGGGAAATAATGGGCTTAATAGCCTGAAGCTCAAAAAGTGGAAAAAACAGGTGTTACTGTGGTTCAAACCAGCAATCTCAAACAAGAAATGAACCCCCTTAACCATCGAGCCAAGCTTCTCAACTGTGTTGAGGGGGTTCATTAAAGGATATATATACGTAAATTTGGAACTTGTCCTTATATATAAAGTGTAATTTTCTGGCGAAAGGGGTTCGGACTTCGGATGAATCCCCTCCCGCGCCCCCTAGTTCTTCCCCCTGCCTCCAGTACAGTGCCTTTGAGTTGCTCCTCTGATATAGCTTTAAGATATATCTGTACTCTTTTAAATAATTTTGGTAGAAGTCCAAAAATGTTATGGTGCTCTTTATATGTTAGACATATTTGATGTAATGCCAAAGTTCTGGATGAATCTTACTGGTATATAAGCTTTTGCAAACACCTATAGTTTCTACTTCTTTTTTAATGTCGTGATATCTCTTTTCGCATGCATATTTAGTGCATAAAAACATTTTCGTAAGTTGCACTAGGTATTTTTTTTTTCTTGTTGCCGCACATATTTTTATTACTATCTTACGTAAATATAAATTTTTATACTTGTGTGTATAATAACAACTACATTCGGTGTTTTTGTGTTTATGTATATATTATGTACCATAGCACTGTATCATCAGGCACTTTTGGGTGCACATAATACAATTGGGCAAGCTGAAGCTTGGTTTTCAGCCAATCCTTTAGCCAAGTGCCCTAGATTCGAGAGTGCAAGCAATTTATCTATATATCCCCAGAGGCCTGGAGAGAAGGACTGTGCCCATTATATGCAAACACGAACCTGTAAATTTGGAGATAGCTGCAAGTTTGACCATCCTATTTGGGTTCCGGAGGGTGGAATCCCGAATTGGAAAGAGGTGATCATTTATTGCTATTTATTCTTAATAGAATAAAACACAATAGATTATCAAATAAGTCATTCTTATCTCACTATGTATTATTATGCTTTCCCATGTATATCTATGTTTAGTCCTAATAGCTCTTACCGCATAAGGCTTCTTCTTAAATAGTTGTAGCTGGAGCTGAAATAGTTTCTTTATACTTACTCTCCTCCCTGCTCTTTTTCTCTTTCTTTTTCCTTTCTCTATTTTAGCTATTCAACACTATTTTGCATAATATAGTGATAATAATAACACCAACACAATAATATTAATAATAATATAAATTATAGTAATTTACTTATAGTTTTTATTTTAGTTGCTTACTTTATGAATCAATGGTATTCATAGGATCTCATTTCTGTAGAATGCGGGTTGAATTTGAAAGGGTTTGGAACTCCTTAGGATACTATTTGTTCCCTTTCAACATAGAGCTTTTGCTGTTTTGATACTTTCAAATTTCAATTGTTACGTTGGCCTGATTACTCTTTATTTTTCTTTAGTTTTCTAGATATCCATTTTTCAACTAAGTTATTTGTGTTTCTTTTCCCATTTACAAGCAATCTAAGAAACCTCTTTCCTTCTATGGGAGATCTTCAAGTAATGAGGAAAAAGTATTGCTGGTATGCTAACGTTGGGTTGGGATAATTTTAATTGGTAGACATTCTTCTTGTGTATTTGCCTTGATGGTCTCTACCTTATTTTTCTGTCTGTTCAAGGCTTCAAGCATTACAACATGAGTTCTACTTATCAGATAAACTATTGCTTGAATGTGAGGGTTAGGATGTTTGTTTGTTCTTATTCTTTCGGATGTGAAGTTTCTGTGGAATTGTCTTAACTTGTAGAAATGTTGGCATAAGTTTCCATGTCAATTAAGCAATAGCTTTTATGAAAACTGATGTATTTTTTCTATGGTTAAGTGTTATTAATAAAGTTATCAAGACTTTTGACCACATAGAAATGTTATCAAGACTTTTATAAGGTAAAGTGTTATGATTAATAAAGCTCCTCTTTCCCTCCAGACTGACATTGTCCAGTGAGAAAATTCATCTACTTCCCCGTTATTGAGGCCCCTCCTAATGATCAATCCAACCAGTACTTGAGTAAAAACCTGCTATCTTCCCATACTTATCAGTGGAACATCTACATATACCTAAATTTTTTGATTTGAGCCTTCCAATTTTCTAGCCATACATTAGACCGAATTGGCTATTATTACCATTTCCCAGCTTCAGCTTTACAAACTGACTATATTCTCTCCATAGGCTACTAATAGTGCTCCAAACTCCTCCCTTAGAAGAGGATTGGACTGCACAGAGAGTCAATAATCTTTCCTACCGCATTTGACATCTATGAGGTGCTCTGATGACTTGTTGCTTCCATCCTTTTAACTCCACAACCATTTAAATAATAGGCTTTTGCTATGCAACCTTAAATTCCTTACTCCTAGACCCCCTACCTTTTTTCCTTTCATCACCTCTTGCCATTTAACTAAATGCAACTTCCTACTGTCAGCATTACCATCCCAAAGGAACTTATTTCTCATACCATTCAATTTTCTTCATTGTTGCTGCATTCTTATTTCTTATTAGAGACATCAAATAAGTGGCGTACCATCTAACACATTGTTAACCAGTATAAGTCTGCCCCCAAATGACAAGTAATGTTTTTCCCATGGAACCAATTTACTGCTGCACCTATCCAAAACTTCCGTCACCCAAGGAACCACATCTTCTTATCATTCTTTTAGCTCCTAAAGGCAGGGCTAAATAAGTAGTAGGAAGCTGCTCCACCTCACAACTCATAGTGCCTGCCAGATCATCACTGCAATGTTCTGCATTAATGCTGAACACTGTACTCTTAGCCAGGTTCACTTTTAATCCAGATACCACTTCACAAGCTAATAAAACTCCTCTGTGATTTAAAAGTTGATCTTTCTCTGCTTCATACAGAATCGGAGTATCATCTGCATAAGTGTGAAGATGTGTAAGCCTGTTAGTTCTTCTTCCTCACTTCATCTACATTTCAGCCCTCTAATCCATCCCATTTTTTCTGCTTTTTGAAGCATTCTGCTTGGAATTTCCATAATCAACAACAGATAAGGAGACAAGGGATCCCTTGCCTTAATCCCTCGTGAGATTTGAAGTATCCCGAGGACATCCATTAATCAAAACTGAGAAGAACTGTGGAAATACAATATTTTATCCACTTAATCCATCATCAAAACTCATTTGCTTAATGAGATACAGCAAATATGACCAATTAACATGGTCAAATGCCTTTTCCTAATTTAGCTTGCAAGCCACATCTTCATCTTCCTCTTGTTTAGATATTCCAGACATTTATTAGCAACCATAGCAGCATTAATAATTTGGCTGCCTTTTACTAAGGCGTTCTGATTATCTGGTACCAGCTTCGCAAGCATTTTGGTGTATATGGATGGAAAGAAAGAGCAGGTGTTTAGATGGGACTTCAAACTCCTAACTGCTTCTTGAAATCTAAAAGTTTGATGATTCTTTTAAGTTGGACTGTTGGAGCAACCTTTCCCCTGTAATGATGTAATTTCCCTTCTGGATTTCATTAGCTCCCTCTCTGTGGCTTTACAACCTTGAGTTTTTGCTTTAGGTTTTAACTCCCAGACCCCATCTGTTTTTTGTTGTTCTGGAATTATCACCTGTTTCTCTTTGTAACTTCTTGCAGCTTCTTGATGCTTTTTAATACAACCACTTAATTCATCAATAAATTAGCTTTGCAATTATATGTAAATACATCCAATTAACTACAACAACCAACCAACCAAAAAAAACAACAACCCAGTGATGTCCCACAAAGTGGGGTCTGGGGAGGGTAGAGTGTACGCAGACCTTACCACTACCTTATTGAGGTAGAGAGGCTGTTTCCGAAAGACCCTCGGCGCTAGTGCATCAATCCCAAATAAAAGAAGAAAAAAACAGTGGAGCAAGCATAACAGATAGTAAGAAAAGCAGTATACAGTCTACATGAAAGAGACAATAACAACAACAAAATATTGTGATAATCGAAATACAATAAACAACATATGGCAAGAACTACAAGGGTACGCCTAGTCCTACACGAGACACTAAACCTTCGCAAGACAAGACAACACTTTACCCCTACTACCCTTCTACCGTAATATGCGACCTCCACTCCTTCCTATCTAAAGTCATGTCCTCGGTAATATGAAGCTGCACCATGACCTGTCTAATCACCTCTCTCAATACTTTTTTGGCCAACCCATTCCCCTCTGCGTACCCCCTACAACCAACCTCTCGCAGCTCACTGAGGCATTGATGCACCTCTTTTGCACATGCCCGAACCATCTCCGTTTCGCTTCCTTCATCTTGTTTGCCACAGAGGCCACTCCCACCTTTTCCTGAATAACCTCATTCCTAATCTTATCACTCCTATTATGTCCATACATCTATCTCAACATCCTCATCTCTGCAACATGCATCTCGTGAACATGAGATTTCTTGACTGGCCAACACTCTACCCCATACATCAAGGACGGTCGAACCACTGCTTTGTAGAACTTACCTTTAAGTTTAGGTGGTACCTTCTTATCACATAAGACTCTAGAGGCAAGCTTCAATTTCGTCCATGCCGCCCCAATATGATGTGTGACATTATCATCGATTTCCCTACTACCCTAGATGATGGATCCAAGATATTTGAAATTCTCTCTTGGGAATAGTCAGTGTGGCAAGCCTCGGTTCCACGTCTGCTTCATCCATCGCAACACTGAATTTGCACTCCAAATATTCCGTCTTGGTCCTACTCAAGTTGAACCCATTGGACTCTAGAGTTTGTCTCTAAACCCCCAACCTATCATTAACTTGTCCTGTGTCTCAACAATCAGTACTATGTCGTCCGCAAAAAAACATACACCATGGAACTTCCTCTTGAATAGACCGCATCAGCTCATCCATCACAAAGGACTATACAGTTATCTAAATGGCCCTAAATCTTTCGCCTCCACAACTCCTTCCTTCTTAGAAATAGGAGCAATGGGATTTGTATTAAAGCTCTCAATGGAAATGCTTTTTTGGTATAACCAAACTACTGCCCTTCAAACATCCTCCCTAACTATACTCTAATAATTTGTTGAGAAAAAAAGAAGGAGATCAAACCGTCTGACCTCTTTCTTGAATTATAGTTTAATAAGCCTTCTTTTTGACAATTAGTACTATTGTATTCCTCAACATTAAGGAATGCTTAATGCTGGCCACCTCCATAAAGTTTGTTACAAGAAAGTTAAGTCAGACTCTAGAGTTACAAAGCACCTCAGAAGTCTACCAGATCATATATTTCCTCTATACATTTTTCTTTACACCAAAAAAATAAAGACACTAAACAGTTCCATTTCACATCATCAATGAACTTAATTGTCTTCATAACATATTCCTCTCCTTCCATACTGTCTGTCCACCAGATGCATGGGGGTAATATCCTCTATTTTTTTGGGTCTTACTCCCCTCCTCCTGATCAAGCAACTCATCAAATCAACTGTGTGTCCATGCATTGTCCACTCAGTCTTCCTGAGTCTAAAGGACATATTCTAGTGCCGGGTAGTGGAATTGCAGTGCAGGAACAGAAAAACATCCGGTCATAAGTGTCATTCCCTTCTTCTATAGGACTTCCATGAGTAAGGCCGGCCTTCCTAACCCGAGCCATGTGAAGCATGTTATACATTTTTCTAGACCCTTGATACCTCTTCTTGCACCATACTGTCCTCCTTGTGTGTCCTATTCATAAAGAGGAGACCATCCCCTTTGTGCCTCCATCTCAGAGAGTCAATTTTAGAAACTGTGCCAGGAAAAGCCTCCACCACATTTATCAGACTAGCCACCCTTCTGACTTCCAATCATCCAGGTGTCTTTTGAAATTAAAGTTCCACCCTTGAGGGGACCAACACATTTATAGTGACTTCAGAGTTGCTACTCAAAACCATTAGATTAGGGAAGACTTCCTGTAATGTTGCTTGCCTAATCCAGTAGTTTTCCGAAAGATTGTTTTGTTGCCTTGCCTACCCTAATTCTGGAGTTGTCCTACAATTTTGGCCATAGAGATCTGGTTGATATCCACAACCCCACTCAGTAGCGGACACATGATTGTCATTAAGGGGTGTCAATGGTTGTAGTAAAAAAACATAATTATGGGGGCTAGTAGGACTAGAACAGACGACCTCAAGGAATTTTCGCAACGCCTTAACCACTAAACTAAACCTTTAACTTGTGTTAAGAGGTGTCAATGCTATATATATATATTTATTTATTAAACCAAAATTTGACCTCTACATACAGTGTAATTTTCCGACGATAGCTAAGGGTGGGTCCGCCCCTGCCCTACTCCATAAGTACCATTAACCTCATTGGAGCACCATAAGCTAATCTGACCAAGCCTTGTGAGTGATGACCTCCTTCCACATGGTTGATTCTTCTCCACTGAATCTACATAACCACTTTATCAGAAGGCTATTGTTTTGAATCCTCAGATTTCTGATACCAAGCCCACCCTAAAAGTTTGCTCAATTGTGCCACTTCCCACTTCACTAGATTGTATCCTCCCCTTTCTTGTTGCCTTTCCACAGAAAATCCCTTCTTAGCCTATTTAGCAGCTTCACCACACTGACATATATAGGGAACAAAGACATCTCATAGGTAGTTAAAGAATCTAGAACCAAGTTTATTAGAGTGACCCTTCCCCCCTAATGATAAACATTGAGCTTTCCACTAAAGTAACCTCTTCTCAGTTTTCTCCACAATATTGTCCCATTTTTCCACATCCTTGTGTCTACTACTTAAGGGCATACCAAGGTATAAATTGAGTAATTTATCTACTGCACACCCTAGAACACACAGATGGTTCGTTGGTAAGTTGAATTATGTCATAGTGACTAGATCCGACATTTTTTTCTTGTGAGTGTTGTAAGCTAGTTTCTGGATTCTCCCCGTGATAGCCACTGGGATGCAATTTACGTTTTGCAATACATAAAGTCAGCTCCAGGTAAAGGACTATTCTTTGAGGATCGAGGCCATAAGCAAATCGTTGGATATTCAAATGGTAATTAGTAGGATCACCGTCTGATAGACATTTTACATTTAGATATTGTGTTTCTGTAGGAGTTGATTTGGTGTCCCGAAAGTGTAAGAAACATAGTGTATGATCTAGTGCAGAAGCAACATATTGAGCAATGTTGTAGCAACTTGTGAGCTAGTTTTGATTAAACGGTTGCTTCGAGAACTAAAATTTGGAGAAATTAGTCGAATGGAACTTGTGTGTGGTAACCTAGTGACCCTTCATATCACGTCAAATCTGGTATTTCATGAGAGGATTAAGCACATTGAGATTAACTCTTCACTTTGTTCGGGAAAAAAAAGATGTTCTTAGGAGATATTGTTACAAAATTTGTGAAGTCGAGCGATTAGCTTGCAAATATATTTACCAAGTCCCTTGATCACTAGTCCTCGTATTAGTTAACATCCGTGACAAGCTCATCACTGGTCCTTGATTAATTAACATCCGTAACAAGCTCAATACATATAACTTGTATGCACCAGCTTGAGGAGAGTTAAAATAAGAATAAGAATAGAGTTCGATATAGTGTCCTACTTGGAATATGATTGTAATGTAGTGTCTGTAAGGGCTCAATGTGATAATGTAGAATACACAACTCAATAATATTTTTCTCTATTTCTCACATATTGGAGTCCCACATCGGTGGGACAAAGTCTATTTGGTCTCCTTATATGGTCTTGGTCAATCCCCCCCTCATGAACTAGTTTTTGGGGTTGAGTTAGGTTCAACATCCATTTCTTTATCATGATATCAGAGTCAGACGCATCCCAATTCATTCTTTTCGATGTTGGTGGGTCTTACGTTGTCCACCCTCCAAATGTCCAATCCTGGACGTACGGGGGTGTTGAAGTCCCATATTGGTGGGACAAGGGCTATTTGGTCTCCTTATAGTCTTGTACAACCATTCTCTCATGAGCTAACTTTTGGAGTTGATTGGCCCAAGATCCATTTCTTTATCATGAAATTTGTGATCACATCGTATGTTTCTAGTTATTATCTTCTACTTCCATTTATGCAGGTTCCAGTTACAACTGAATCTCTTCCTGAAAGACCCGGAGAGCCTGATTGTCCAGTAAGAAAAACTTTTTGATGAGTTTGTGACTATGTGCGCTGTTAATATCCTAATTTTATGTTGACTTGTTTCCAGTATTTTGTGAAAACTCAAAAATGCAAGTTCGGTAATAGATGCAGATTTAACCATCCCAAAGATAACGCAGCTCATTTGGTAGGTTCACAGGCTCAATTATTATTTACTTCCTATGAAGACAGTTTCATTTATTTCAATTGTTAATTTGGCTTCAGTTTCAGGGTTCTGTACAAAATCCTGGTGTTTCTGACTTGCCTGAGAGACCTTCTGAACAGCAATGCACGGTATGCGAATGTTTTTGCTAATTGGAGCACTACTTGTTACTTAAGCTTGCTCAAGTATGCACATAATGTGTATCTGGTTCATAGTTATTCAAATCATACTATGGCAGTTCTACATGAATACGGGAACATGTAAATTTGGTGCCACCTGCAAATTTCACCATCCAAGAGATATACAATTGCCATCTCCAACGCAAGAAAATGGCTCTGTGGGGAAGCTTGGATCAGCTAATTATGAGATGACTGAGGATATGAATCTAGTCAAGCCGCTTTCTGTTCCAGCTTTATTGCACAACTCCAAGGGCCTTCCCATTAGACCGGTATTTCATAGATTTTGTCTCTTACCTTTGGTAGGGTATTATATGCTTCTTTTGTGCTTTGTTTGCTTTTTTGGTTTGTCTTTTTCTATCCCTTCCTTTTGTTCTGTGGTAGGCTGTCAATAAACTGCTGTTTTGGTCTACTTTATTTGACAATTATTAACCTAATTTTAAAAAGAATTAGGATATCATGGATTTCGATCCCGGTACCATAATTTGTCTGTGAGGATTTATTGTGATGAAGGGCAACTTGTTCTTAAGACATTTTTTCACTCTGCTGGCCTAAGGATCTTAAAGCATCTCATGTCTTTTCATTACCTGCATTATGAGTGCCACTGCCATTGTAGATATGCTAAGCTTCATTGAATCTGATTTTCTTCTTCTGGTATTAGTCTACAGATGTGTTGCCTTTTTGTAGATCTGGTACTTCTGGAATACAACAATAACAAACCTAGTGTAATCTAAATGTACTTCCTATGCGGAGAAATTAGCAAATTGAGATTTTTTTTGAGAGAAAATTAGCAAATAGAGGTTTTAACCCATAGGAAGAGAAAGCAGAAGCATGTTTGATTTTCATCCACAAGTACCATGACTTTTTTTTGCCCCGGCTGATAAAGTAAGATTAACCACAACTTTAGCTACTTGAGGCTGCCTTTTTTTTGTTAAGCCTAATAAGATGTAAGCATTGAGTTCCACAGACCCACAGGAAGTAGTTCATTCTTCTGGTTTTTATCTTTTACAGGGTGAAGTTGATTGTCCTTTCTACCTAAAAACTGGCAGGTTAGTCTTTTTTGTGGTGAACATGATGGGCTTTACTTTTTATTCTTCTGCTAACAGTTTTGAGTACTGAAAAAGTTGCACTGTTCATTGGTTTATAACACATCTTTTTTGTTTTAACAAATATCAAACAGCTGCAAGTATGGAGGCACTTGCCGTTACAGCCATCCTGAAAGAAATGGTAAGGATATTCATAAGCTCTGGTGGAGCATCACTTAAAAACTTTTCCTCGTCACTCTTAATCTTTGTATTGGCCTTCTGTTTGTTGAGTTTTCTAGGTTTGTTCTGATATATGATTGTGTCTGAAATATATTATCTGTTGAGTTTAATCTCATAATTAGCATACTTCTTTCTCATGTGAATTTTGGGATTAGAAAATGTATTATGTTCTCATAAAATAATTTATGAAGCCACTTTGACAATGCAACTTGAAATTTGTTGAAATAAATGGACAAAAGGATTGCTGCAGAAGACCTATAAATGAAAGTTCATCTATAAGCTTATCGTATTTTACTCAAATAGACAAATACTGAGCATACAAAATACAATGCCGAGTGTCAACTACTGATTCTCTTTCACTTTTTACATTTTCAATCTCCAGCAGCTGGTATTGGCCCTGCCCTTGTAGCCTCTCCTGCAACACATTGGAACATTGGAATGGTTAATCCAGCTGCCTCTCTCTTGCAAAATTTTGATCCAAGACTGACTCATACAATGGTATAATCAATTGTCAGTTTGTGTTTTCTCTAAAATGCTTTGAACGTGTTCCTGAAAGTATTGTTTATTTTTGATACTGCAGCTTGGGTTGCTTCCACCTGTCTATCCACAACGACCTGGACAAATTGAATGCGATGTGCGTACCTACTTTTTTCTAAGATATACTTGAAAGATCTGTGAATTACTACTCTCAAGCTGGATGCATGTGGCATTATTTTGGGTCCTGCACTATGAACCGTGATTCTGTTGTTTATCAGTCGTTGAAGGCACTTTCATAATGTCCCCCAATCAAAAGGTGCCGCTTAATTTTAGAGTTGTATATCTCGAGGTTTCGAGGCATACACTCTAGGACCCAAGGAGCATCTTTAGATTGCTCTGTTTCCTTGAACCTCTGACTATCTTGACTGTTGTATTACCTACCTTTGCCAAAAGAACAAAAGTACACCGTATCAATCCTAACAAGGATATGGTAAACCTTCCAAAACATGAACATATTATTGCTTTGCAATGCCTATATCAGATCCTCTGGAGTCTAAAAAATGTAGCACTCTTTGTAATTCTTACCTCTTGTCGACTTCTAAATTTATTCAGTTTACTTCTTAAAGAAGTGCATGTTATTGGGCTCTCAGTATGCCGTTGTAAAGTTGACTCGCATCCATTCTTAAGTATACACACACATATTTGATAGTATAGGAGCTGCCTGTAGTGCTGAATGGATTCTCGTTCTTGTTGCTATGCTATTATCTAGATCAATCATGAATTACTCTTCAGCTATTCTTAATATGATTGGATCTAGTCATTCACTATCTTTCTTTTGCTCATCTTGCTTGGTCTGTCATGTTTTACATCAGTTCTATATGAAAACCGGGGAATGCAAGTATGGTGAAAGATGCAAGTTTCATCACCCTCTTGATCGTTCAGCATCTGCAGTGTCAGATGTACAGCAGCCAAATGTTAAGCTTACCCTTGCTGGTTTACCAAGGAGGGAGGTACGCTTTATCTTTGCTGGAATTTAGACATGACATGCTCATTTTCTGGTGGAAGAAGTATTTTGTAGCATTATAAAAATATTCTGATAATTTTATTCTTCTTAGTGTGGTGTTTGACAACCTCTAAACTCTGTTGGTTAGATATTCATTTGCTCCTGCAAATAACACGATAATACTGTAAAGTAGATACAGCTGTTTATATTCAATTATGGCAGATGTATGACTACTACTAAAAATTACCGACTTCCTCAATTCCTACCAGTGCATTGCTTGCAGGTAGTAGTTGTGTATTGCAGCCATTAGTTATGTGTTTGAATATCTTCTGATCACCGAAAACCCCTCACAGAATACCTTAGTACTATACAGATACGTAAACTTGCAAATTGCAATGCCCTTTTTTAAAATCCCCCTCCCAGTTCTCATCTTTAGTTGCTCGGGCATATAACTTCTTTCAATTGTTTCTCAACCTTGTCTTCATTCACTTGGTCTGTTAGAAATGGAAGTCCCTTTAATTCCATGATATTTTCGTAAAGTTTTTTGCAATGATACTGGCAGGGTGCTGTACACTGTCCATACTACATGAAGACTGGTATGTGCAAGTATGGGGCGTCATGCAAGTTTGACCATCCACCACCTGGAGAGGTTTTGGGTATGGCGACATCCCAAGGGGCATCGTTGTCTGTTGAGGGAGACGATAATGTTGATGTGAATGAATAACAGTAGTAAGTTAATACTAAAAGGCCATTTTCGTAGTCGGATCTTTTTCAATTACCATATTCTGCTACCTCTTTGTAGCAAACTTGTAAAGCATATTTTTTCTAGATGAGTTTTGGACATTCTTTTAGAGTTGGAACACAGTTTCTCGTCCACCAAAACGTGATGGAACATATTTTTTTTTTCTTGCAATGATATGCTTTTAATCGTGCACAAAACCTCTGGAAGATCCTTTGGGGTGGCTCAGTGGTTTGCGCTTAGGACTTTCATGTTGGAGGTCTCAAGTCCCTTGCTAGCGAAAGCAAGGGGTTTGCTTTCTGGGTTGAGCTCGTTGCACCGGGCTTGTCTAGTGTGGGTTATCTCTCCTGTGTGGTTTGCGAGATTTTGCATTGGGTAGGGGTTACCCTGTGAGCACCCAAAAAAAAAAGCCCATCTCTATAAGGGAAAAAAGTAAAATGCAACCCCCTCAACCATTTGCATGAGAGAAAGAACACCATTGACCTATAGGCTACAGAGAGTACTCATTTCCATTTCAAATTTTTTGACACTATCAAAAATAGATGTCATTTTAGTTGGCCCAATTTTCAAAATCAAGAGAGTTGCAATATTTTTTTTTCCTTTTTACTTCTAGTATTAAATAATTACATAAAGTAGTAGTCAAATTTAGAATTCCAGTGCTATTAATAAGGTAAAATACTTTTGTAATTTTTAAAAAAAGGGATGTATCAAAGTCAAAACGAGTCTATTAAGATAAAATAGAGGGAGTATTAGGTAATAATAATCATTTCTACTTTTAACCCATTCAAATTTAGCCCAAATAACTCATTTGCTACTCTTGCTAAAATGTCAGTGTTTTGGGGCCTATATTTTCTAGCTCAAACACTAGAAAGAGAGTAAGGTGACTTTTCATGCCACTTGGCATTGCAGGGATTTTAGATAGAAAATGATTTAGTTTAAGGGGGGTAATAGTAACATTTCATAATTTAAGTACTTAAACTAACAAAAATTGGATAGTTTTTGAAGGTTTTGAGGTATTACTTTTTCCGTCCCAATTTATGTGATATAGTTTAACTTGCACAAAATTTAAGAAATATGAAAAGACTTTGTAATGTCTAGAATTATCTACTTGAGTTCGTTAAAAATGTTGACGGGTGCATGTTAGATTCTCCAAAAATAGTATATTTTTGAAGGATCTGACGCGACTGCAACAATATTTTTAAAAAGTCCAAGCAACTTAGTTAAAAAGAGTACATGAACTTTTTGCCAAATAAATAGGATTCAACATGGGTAAAATATAGATAATGTCATTAAATCTTTGTCAAATAAAGAAATTATATTATTCATTTTTGTACTGACTAAAAGAAAGTACCATATAAATTAGGATAGAAAGAGTAAACTCTTAGGGGTCGTTCTTGTGTATTACTGTTTGGTACTCTTTTCCAACCTATGTATAACTAATATACACTCTATTTTGTATTAAGGTGTGTATTGCTAATACCATGAATTTCTAGGTATTAGCAATGCAATGATTTTAATGCCTGCATTAACTCAATTAAATACCCAATTGCCCCTCAATACCTTTTTTATATCTTTTCCATCATGATAGTGAAGAGTATCTTTGTAAATAATTTTTTTAATGCATCAAACCAAACAATACATTAAAATAATCTATGTATAATTAATGCAAGCATAACTAATACACTTTATTTAACATTATATTTAGACACTCTACGAAACGATCCTTTAATATTTAATTAAAAGTTTAATCAAATGTACATGTCAATTAATATATATATTATCAACTCAGATAGATAACCACCTTGTTGATGAGAATTTATGATAAAGTTCTTGAGATTATAAAAATATTCTCATGATTCATGAAGGAAGGATATAAAATTGCTGAATTTGAAGCTTCACTAACTTTGATGCAAGATTAATTTTAACGACATTTAAGGGCTCCAATTAGTAAGTACATTATGATAATTTCCATATAGTAATCTAAAAAATACCACTATTTAATTTTATGCAGTGTCCGTGAAGGCGACGGCACCGATTTTAGTGCCTTTGGGATTTGGTTGGGATTTTAAAAAGACAGAATATTTATCTGTAATTCATGTTCCAGGGGCTCTGTTTGATCTCCGTGTTTGACCAGCTATCACACCTACAAAACAAACTACACCCTACCGTCTCGAACGGAGCCAGTAAAGGTCTAGGGGTCAATTTTCATTCGACGAAAAATTATGTATTATACAAAACAAACTACACCCTACCATCTCGAGCGGAGCCAGTAAAGGTCTAGGGGTCAATTTTCATTCGGCGAAAAATTATGCTATTATACAAAACAAATTACACCCTACATCCTTATCATTATTCATTGGGTATGTATTATACTCTCCTCCATTTTAACTAAGGGTTATTGATTACAAGACATGAAATCTGAAAAACAGAAGGCATAAAATGGAAAGGAGTATACAATGAGTAATATACAATTTATAAACTTTTTAAAGTGTAATTTATTCTTTTATATCACGTTGCTCACTCAATTTTGTAAGTTAATTATTAGATTGTAAATTTTATTTTGTTTGATTCATGTTGATTGGACATAACTTTTAAAAACGTATTTCTTAGAGATTTATAAGTTTACTAAATTAGCCTTATTAGTTTTGCTTTAAAAATTAATTTGTAATTTCTATAATTATTTAATTATAAGGTAGTACAATAGCAATAACATATACAGTAAAATTTTACTAAGTGGGGTTTGAGAATTAAGGTAGAGTGTATACATACTTTACCACTACCTCCACCCTCAGCTCAAGTGCATCAAAACTCAAGTAAAGAAAGAAGAAAACAATGAAGAAAGCATATCCGTTAATAAGAAAAAATAGTGTAAAGTCTACAAGAAAGAGACAATAACAACATCAGAATAATGTGATAATCGAAACACAATATAACAAGAACTACAAGGGTACACCTAGTACTAGCTACGACATGCACTAACAAGCATAAACCTTCACAAAGAAAGACAACACTCTACCCCTACTAACTTTCTATCCTAATACACGACCTTCACTCCTTCCTATCTAGAGTCATGTCCTTGGTAATAAAGTTGTGCCATGTCCTATCTAATCACCTCTCCACAATACTTTTTTGCCCTACCTCTAACCCTCTGCATACCCCCTACAACCAACCTCTTACCTCCTCAATGGGGCGTCATCACACCTCCTCTGCACATGCCCAAACCATCTCAGTCTCTCGCTTCCTTCATCTTGTCCGCCACAAAGGTCACTCCCACCTTCTTCTGGATAACCTTATTCCTAATCTTGTCGCTCCTAGTGTGCCCACACATCCATCTCAACATCCTCGTCTCTGCAACATGCATCTTCTGAATATGTGAGTTCTTGACTAACCAGCACTCCACACCATACAACAAAGAAGGTTTAACCATCACCCTATAGAACTTAAACTTAAAGTTTAGGTGACATCTTCTTATCACATAAGACTCCAGAGGCAAGCCTCCATTTCATTCATGACGCCCCAATGCGATGTGTGACATCATCGTCGATGTCCCACTATCCTGGATTACAGACCCAAAATACTTAAATCTTTATCTCTTGGGAATTGTCTGTGTGACAATTCTTACTTCCACATTCGCTACGTCTAACACAACACTGAATTTGCACTCCAAATATTCTGTTTTGGTCCTGCTCAACCTGAACCATTTGGACTCCATGGTTTTTCTCCAAACCTCCAATCTAACATTAACTCTGTCTCGTGTCTCATTAATCAGTATTATATCATCCACAAATAACACACACCATGAAACCTCCTCTTGAATAGATTGCGTCAACTCATCCATCACCAAAGCAACTATGTAGTGCTCCGAGTCTCCTCTCAGTGTTCTAATTAACCTGAGTCTGGCTCCATCATACATATCCTTTATCGCCCTAATATAAATCAACATGACACCTTTAGCCTCCAAACATCTCTAGAGGACATTCCTCGGGACCGTCATATGCCTTTTCAAGGTCAATGAACACCATATGTACGTAGGTCCTTCTTCTTTTCCCTATATTTTTCCACAAGTTTCCGCAAACAATGGATGGTTTCAGTAGTCGATCGCTCCCACATGAATTCAAATTGATTCTCGGATATGGACACCCCTCTCTTCACCCTCATCTCCACCACTCTCTCCCATTCATTCATTCATTCATTCATAGTGTAACTTAGCAGTTTGATTCTTGTAATTGTTACAATTTTGAATATTACCCTTATTCTTGTACAATATAATCGAATCATTGTACTCCACCTCCATTCGTTGGACATTTTTGTTCTCTCAAATTAGCATTAAACAACTTAGTCAATCAGTAATACCTACCTTATCACATATGAAATGGATTAAGTACCAAATCTTATCACATATGAAATGGATTTTGTACAAGGATAAGACTTGGGGGTCGGATTGGTTTTACATTTGCAATCAAATGATGCTTCTAGTACCAAGAATTGACTACACGGTGGTAAAGTGGAACAAGCCTACTGGGAAATTGAATCAAAAATATCAGTAATACCTAGCTTGTTTGTGCTCTTCCAGAATTCCATGGGAATCTCATAGGGCTAGGTTACTCTACCCCCTCATCATCCTACTAATAGTTATACGAATAGTATTAGATGAAAATAATAATAATAATAATATTCTCTTAATTTGGTAAAATGGATAAGTGAAAAATATATCTATTTTCAATATAAGGGTCAGCAAAATAAAGTTACAAACTAAACTTATGCATCTAACGACATAAGTTCTAAGGAATTAAACAACATAACTTATTATGTTTTATATTATACTATGAAAATATAAAATTTTGTGTGGCGATTTTTTCTTCTTCCCAATATTAGAGGTATTTTTGGCCACTTTTTTTATTATTTAAAATATTGAAGGTACTTGTTATGACCTATAAATTAGGAAAAATTACCTAAGTAGACAACTTATTTTACAATATTCTCTAAAATTTTCTACCATTTTACAAAATTACAAAAATTTCTACTCTTTCCTATTTTCGGATACATCACTTTACTCGATGTATCGATCGGATACATCATTATACTCGATGTATCAGGACGTAATACATCACTTTACGCAATGTATATGTCAGATATATACATCACTATACGCGATGTATTGGGATGCGCATTGAGTGATGTATCCAAAATAGAGACGCGATGTATCGAGACGTTGAGCGATGTATTCAAAACTGGGGCACGATGTATCGAGACATTTTGAGATGTATCCGAATTTCCCCAAATATAAGAAATTTTTGTAATTTAATAAAGAGTAGGAGTAAGATTTTGCGAGTTGCGTAAAATATTCAGTTAATTAACCAGATAACATAAAACTCAAAATTTGGACTCTTTTTAATTTATCTGTCAAAATAGATAGCGTATGAATCCCTTTCTGTCTAAATTAATTATTGAGAAAAAAACTATGAAAACATACAGCTCTATGAAGTGATTATTTTAATAAAAATGAATACGTTGGTTTGTGTATTTTTTGTTGGATCTGCGGACTTTGAGGATATTGCTTTCTTTTTCATTCAGCGCTCACGTGTAAATTTCAATGCCTCTAATTAATTAATTAATCAACTAAACATACCTCAAATTAAGTAATTCCCAACTTTTTGACCCTTAATTTGGCACTAATTATTCTTATCATTCTATCTATTTTATTCCCTTTCCTTAAATATTTTATTTTATGCATGAACAATTTATTTCCTTTGTCTCTAATTACTTGTCTATTTTTTTTTTTTTTTTGTCGGTGAAAATGAAATGAGACTTTTAAAGCAATGTACAATCTCCAAACCAATATAGATGCAAATCCTTAATTATATAATTGTCTCAAATTATTTGTTTATTTTAGAAGTTGAAGAAAAAAGTAATTACATTTTTTTTGATTTTATCCTCAGTAATAATTATTCTTGAAAATTATAAATATAAAATTTTATCTTAAGATATAAATAAAAATAAAATAATCAAAATATTTTGAGCTTGCTAAAAAGAAAAAAAGAAAAAAATATTTTTTATAATTAAAAATAACGTACTCTCTTCATTTCACATTACTTGTCCATATTATTATGAATATATGTTCCTATTTTGCCTTCAAATAAATTCTTTTTTTTAAAGTATAAATATTGTAAAATTTCAAAAAAAGTTCCTCCATTCTTAATTTTGGTATTGATAGATAAGACGCATAAATAGAGTGTATTAAAAATAGTTAAAGGATAAATTAGTAAAAATACTGTTCTTATTTATGATTCTTTAAGGGGTCTTAAAAAAAGAAAGTGGACAATTAATATGTGATGGAGTGAATAATTTTAAAATTTTCTTTTTAGAATGAAAAGATTTATAATCATATACCCCCTTCATCCAATAATAGTTGTCCACTATACTATTTTTGGATGTACAACAATACTTGTCCACTTTATGAAATCAATGAATAATTTTACAATTAGTTCCTAATTTACCCTTATTATTAATTATAGTCATTTTCCTATTACATTTTTTAAGACATTGTATTTATTATATTCAAAGGGTGATATAGTAAAACTATAGTTTCTTAAGGGGTGTGCCAAGTTAATAGTGAACAACTACTGTTGGACAGAGGGAATATATATTACATATTCATTTAGATTATAAATTTTAAGTCAAACATTGCCATATAAATTGAAACAAAATAATATAATATAACCATACACGATGGACCAAACTAACAACGTATACGATGGATAACCTGTCCATTATTGTGTAATAAAGTTAAGAAGGTTTTCATTCCTAACTCAAATACTTAATGCCAACATCATCAAATAAATAAATGAAAATGTCAAGTGGGAAAATTAAGGTCTATGATTTAAAAAAAAAGGGGGAATTAACTGTAATATGTAAAAGCAAAAAAATAAGTTTTATTGGTGTTTTGACTTTGACTGTGTACATGGCTAAAAAAGTTGGATATATATTGAGATAATAACACAAATATATATAAATAAATATATTTACATTAGTTGAAGCAGATTTTCATCACTTATATCTGGAATAAGGTTTCCCATTCAACGACATTTTCCAAAGTCTGGTAATAATTTCTTCCTTTTTTTTTTTCATTTCCATACCATAATTCACATAACATCTAATTAACCTTGTTGACATTTAACATAATATATACTCCTTTTTCCCCTATATCTTGCTTCCTCTTAACATCATAATTTTCTCTATCATTTCTCTTTGTTCTTCATCGATCTGTCTTATCATCGAGTAAATAATGTCTCATTAGTAGACGAGGTCACGTACGTATGTACACGTATTACAACTGAGAATTATAACATAACTACTAGCCAGTCATTTTTAAGCACAACTTCTTCTTCCTTTGTTGCAATTTGGTTTAATAATTTGTGTTTTAACGATTGCAATATAGAAAAAATATACATCATGATGTCTGGATCAGCAAACGGGCACCTTTCAGTTCCTCCAGGGTTTCGTTTTCATCCAACGGACGAAGAGCTTCTTTATTATTATCTGAGGAAGAAAGTATCGTATGAAGCAATAGATTTGGATGTTATTAGAGAAGTGGATCTTAACAAGCTTGAACCATGGGATCTTAAAGGTATGATAAAATTGTTTTGTTCATGCATGCACTTAACTTTCTTCTTTCATGACCTAAAAAGGCAAAAGAATAAACTCCTTTTAGGAAACTTATTTATTTAGATGATGTCGATTTCCTAAAAAAGATGATTGGTGACCTAGATTGTCAGGGTCTTTCCTTACCTTAGCTGACTCGGGTAGATCAAGTCAATCAATAAAGAACTTTGGTAGATTTATGAGTAGAAAGTAGATTTGATCATAAAAATGAGATTTCTATATCACCAAATTTAGATTTGTACTTCAAAACCATAGAGAATCTCCTTATAATCACAAAAAATTATCCAAGGATCTAGATCAATTATTTTTTCTAAAGATTAATAAATTAAAGAACAAAACCATATTATGACATTAATTAGTATAATTTCATAGGGAAATTATACTAAACCACTATGGATTTAGGGTCACATCCACTTTCTGATGCCTAAATGAATTTTTACACAAGCTATGAAATGTAACCTACCGCGGCAGGTTACTTGCCTTCTTTTGTTCATTTATTACTTCTTCCGTCTCAATTTATGTCGCACCTTTCATTTTTGAGATTCAAACAATTTCTTTTCGACAGTAAATTTTTTGTATATCTTGAATTGCTAATTATTGTGGCTTTTAGTACTTTTTACGTAGTTTTCAAATATGTAAATTTTATTTCAAAAAACTTAAGGATTCAATGCCCAAATTAAATTGTTTGACTCTCGAAATCGTGATATTGTAAATTAGGACAAAAGAAGTATTTGACATTATGGAAGGAACAAAGCAATTCTTAGAGTACTTCAATTTGGTGCATTTATCCACACAAGTGAACCATATGCTAAAAATATAACTTGTATACACTTGATGAAATGCAGAAATATGTAGAATTGGATCAGGTCCACAGAATGAATGGTATTTTTTCAGTCACAAGGACAAGAAATACCCTACTGGAACTCGAACGAATCGAGCGACGACAGCTGGATTTTGGAAGGCTACAGGAAGAGATAAGGCAATATACCTTAGCAACTCCAAAAGAATTGGGATGAGGAAAACTCTTGTATTTTACACAGGACGTGCCCCTCATGGCCAAAAAACTGATTGGATCATGCATGAATATCGACTTGATGACAACAATGCTGAAGTAGAGGTAATAAGTAACTTTTCGTTTGAGTTTATGTAACACTATTTTCTTATTAATTCGTAACAAAATAGATACATGTTTTATATTTAGTCTCATGATTTTACACTTAATGATCAGACAAACATTTATGACCGCCACAAAGTTCAAAACTGTTTCAAGTCAAACTACATCAGATAAATTGAAACAGAAAGAGTACTACTAAATGAACCTTTGATTGTTGAAGCCATTGCAGGAAGAAGGTTGGGTTGTTTGTAGGGTATTCAAGAAAAAGAACTACACAAGAGGTTTCCAACACGATATTGGAGATCAAGATCACGAGGAACAATTACCTTTTACAGATCATATGAAAGCAGGAACTTCAAAACAAAATATTCAAACCGCAGCCAGCTGCTACGAAAACTATCCATCATCCTTTGATGGTTCAATGCATCTTCCTCAATTGCTTAGTCCTGACTTGACACTTCCATGTCCATCACTCATCTCTCCCTTGAGTAATCACATCGAATGTAGCAGTACTCATAATCACAACTTATTGAGACTAACATCAACGTCAGGACCTAATTTTAATTTCTCTCAACAACACGATAAATTTAGTGGCGATTGGTCTTTCCTGGATAAACTTCTTGCTTCTTCAAACCAAGGTGTTCTACAGTCTCAGGCAGCTACAACAGATTTGGTTAACCCTACAAGCGCACAAAAATATCCAATATTCCATCACCATGCGTTTGATCATGATCTTTTAAAATTCTCAAAGTAATATTCAGAAAATACCAGTCGTCCAACTTAGAAACTGGCCTTTTTGATTTTGATTTTTTTTGGAGTTCTTTTAATGTTAATTCAGATACTTAATCTCATGTACTGTGTTTAAAAAGTACTTCATTGATCATCTTATTTTATATATCGGTATTTGACTTTATTTTTTTTCTTATATTATATCAATACTAGTAATATATATAAAGTACTAATAATTTACGTAAAAGTTCATCCCACAACAAAATTTTAATGAATTTTGAAGACTTGAAGAACTTATAGTAAAATTAATTAGGGCGAAATGTACAAATAGCCCCTTTTAAGTTTTCATTAATGATCATTTGAACACCTTAACACTATAAATTAATGATTCCTAGAAGAACATTATTTGTCCTAACTCTTTTGATGCCCTTTCGATAAAAGAGGAACATCAACCTAGTCTAGGCAGTTATAAACTTTATGTTGCTCATTCGGAATTGACAAACATGCTAATACAACAACATGTTGCTCATTTGGTTTGTCCTATCCCCATTGTGAATCCCTTAATAGATGATCTGAACACTTCAGCATATGAGGTGTATAGAGTTTTTGGTGAAATACAAGATGACTTTGGACAACAACTAATATCTACGGAAAATGGCCCTAACTCCCGTGTTCTCAACCAACAACTTTGATGCTAGAAATGGCCAAAACAGTGATACGAGTGTGAAGACATGGCGCTAGAGGAGGAGTAGGTTATATCCTCTCCATACTCCAGCAGCCCTGACATTTGTACCTAACCGTGACATGATAGTTCCACCACTAACTGTGGGATATGTTATATATATATATATTGTTGAAAGCATTAACCTAGCTATAGTGGGCACTGTTACATTGACATTAGAGGAGAAGGAAGAAAGTGAATGGAGATTTTTGTGAAACTGCATTACCTTTCATTGATACAAGTGTGTCTATTTATACATGTCATTAACCGACTACTTTATTTACAATGCCAACTAACCGACTATCAGTTGATCTAACAAACTCTGTAACTAATTAGTATTTAAGCTAAGCTAATTAACAACTTAATGTATATATATAACTCAAATGAGTGCTCCAAATAGTAATATTATGAATTGAGATCTTCTTAATGATCTTGTAACTAACAAAGTTTGTAAGTTGCACACTTTCCAAGTCTTCTACTCATTTTAGATAGTATGAAATTACAAGTTGTTGCATGCAAGTTGTTATTTTTCTCCAAATATTCTACAAGATGTGGATTCATTTGAAGAATGTGAAGATGATGAATTGTTGGATAGTTGTTTTTATAATACCGCTGGGGACGACAACAACTCTCCTAAACTAGAAAGAAGTGGAAAATGAAAAAATAAATATAAAAATAATGATAGACATCATAGTTGGAACGATAAAGTATCTAAGGAATTTGTCCCAAAATAACTACTCCCTATGTCCATTTTATGTGACACCCTTTCCTTTTTAATCCGTTCCAAAAAGAATGTCACCTTAATATAACTAGAAATAATTTAACTTTCAAATTCCCCTTTTACACTTAGTTAAATGATTTACAACCACACAAATATCTAAGAATTGTTTTAGACCACAAGTTTCAAAAGTTTTTCTTTTTTTTCTTAAACACCATGCCAAGTCAAATGGTGCCACATGAAATGGGACGGAGGGAGTATCAATAAGAGTGGCCAAAGCAGAAGGTGACAAGGTTTAACAGATCTAAGAAGAATTGATATATTTTCAAGAACTCTTGAACATGTTGGAGGAATGAAACAAGGAGAAGAACCAAATTTATTTAAGGCGATTGAGTTTAGGTTTGTCACAATTACAAAAAAGAGGGGCTCCCTTCTACTTTCTTTCTTATTTAATTTTACCATTTTATTAGTACCCTATTTGTAATATCATCAAAACGTGTGTTATAAATATCGTGTTGATCATAGAGTACTTGATTAATCCAAGTCGTTATTTCATACATGCTTGTTTGTAGTAGTAGAGGTGTTTGACCTCATTAAGTTTTGTAGCCAACTCCCTTACGTGTACTTTTGTAATGACCCATTCGGTCAATTTTTATTTCTGTGTGAAAATTACCATTTTTCCCTTCCGTGATTGACCTCGAGTCTTCTTTGATTGAGTTTGAAAAGTTGGTTTTTGAACTTTGAGTTAAAAGCTGAGAATTTGGTAAGTTTGAGTTTAAAGGGCTAAGTTGTTAATAAAGTGGTTTTGGGGTCTTTGTGAGTTTTTAGTATCGAAATGGAATTCCATCAATTTCATCAGTCCCGAAATGTGAAATCTAATACATGAGAGTTGTCGACTTCTGATTCTGAGTCTTTTTGAGGTCCTAAGTTGTGAAATGTGGAAATTTAGCCTTTGGGTTGACTTTGGTCAACATTCAGGGTTAGGATGCTTGGAACGGAATTCCGATGGATTCGGAGGATGATTTTAGGCCTAGGTGAGGTCTTGGTTGATTTTTGTGAGGTCCCGAGCTTGTTTTAGCCTTTTTAGATGTGAGTTAGTTTCTTGTGGTTTTCACGGCTGTCGAGTCAAGGAGACCTCAAATTCATGTTTTGACGGTTCCATTGAGTCCGGAACTTCGAGTATAATTGATTTACATATGTGGTTTGTGTGTACGGGGTTCTGAACGAATCCGAGGGTCCTTTTGATGTTTTGAGAGTTGGTTGATTTTCTGATGTCTGAGTTCTGGTGCACCTCCGCTTTTGCGAGGCTAGCTTCAGCGAGGCTGGGGTCACTTTTACAAAGAGTCAACCCTTGTCGACCTTCGCATTTGCGAAGCAGCCATCGCTTAAGCGACTTTCACTTAAGCGAAGGCCTGATCGCAGAAGCGAAGGCCGCGTTTTTAGTGGAGTTCTCTTAAGCGATATCTGAGAGAGTTTTGGTCTGAAAATTTCGTGTTTTAATCCCCATTTCACCATTTTTGAACTTGGAGAACCCTTGGTGGCGAATGTTGAAAGGATTTTCTGTGCTAGATCAGTTGGGTAAGTTTTCTTGATCCTAAACCTTTATTATCCATTGATTAATTATGAGTTTTAACATCAAAATATGAAGTTTTGATTGGTAAATGATGAGTTTTTTCAAGAACCCAAGTTCTTAGCTAAAACAGAGAGTTTGAATTGTTTTTAAGACCTTTTTCGAGATGATTTTCCCTAATGAGTTTCTAAAGCCTTGAGTAATGTTTTCAAGTATTAAATTTCGGATTCAAACCTTAATTTTATAATTGGGTTTTGTATTGATTGACCCACCTTTCAAGAAGATTGATGTGGGTATTGTTGTTTTCGAAAATTTATTGTAAATACTTGATTATTATAGATTGCGTGGCTTCAGAAGTAATTAGGAAGGGGAAGACTCAACTCTTGGAATAATTGTTGATTGATTTAAGGCAAGTGATTTCGTAAACCTTGTATTCTAGTTGAATTTGTATGCTTCCTTCGTTGATTGTGTGTTGGGAGTAATGAGGATGGGGTGAAGGGTTTAAATTATCAACTTGTTATATTTAAATGAATAAAAAGGGATTGAAATGAAAAAGGTTATGTGATGAATATGATGAAGTGAATTGCCTTATTGTGATCCTTGTTGATTGACTGATGAAATGCTTGAAAGCATGTGCATTGATTGTGAACACAGTGATGAGACATGTGATGGTTTATGATGCTGAGGTCTTTGCCAGCGAGTGCTATGATGCCGAGGTATTTGCTGGTGAGTGTTATGACGCCGAGGTCATTTCCGGCAAGTGTTTATAAAGTCGATGGAAAATGGTTCTGGCTAGTGATATAAAGCCGATGAGAAATGGTTCCGACTAGTGATATAAAACTGATGGGAAATGGTTTCGGCTAGTGATTTGATATAAAGCAGATGAGAAATGGTTTCGGGTAGTGATTTAATATAAAAGCGATGAGAAATAATTTCGATTAGTGATATTGTGCCGATGGGAAATGGTTCCAGCAAAAGATTGATTATAGTGACTTGACGCATTAGATGCTTATGCGTGACTCGCTTGATACTTGAGATTGATGTACTTGTTGCGTGTGACTGAACTACTTGACATTGAGATTGACTTATTTGATTTGTTTGATTGTTGAATTGTGAAGATTGAACTGTGAATATTGGGCCTTGTGAGCCGTGTATTATAGAATTGCTAGGTTGGACTGATTTCTGTGCAGGTTGTAGTTTGAGGTGGTTCGGTTGGAGTGTAAGGGGTATTCGATTTCTAGCTAGTTGCTTTGTTTAGTAGGTTGCTTGCTGGGTACCTTGTTGTTGGTACTCACCCCTTGCTTCTACACTTGTGTAGGTTCTGATCCCGGATCCGTGTGATCTTCTTCTTCTTCTTTTTCTCTGACAGTCGAGGCTCGTGAAGGATTTGAGAGGTAGCTTCTTGTCATCATGGCGGACCCTCTTTTCCTTTTTCTTTAAGCTTTGTTCTACTTGAGAAACAAAGACTTAGACTTGTATTTATCTTTGAATTCTATATTTTCATTAGTGGCTCGTACACGTGACAATCAAATTTTGGGGTATTGTATAGAATGAATAAGTTTTCCGCCTTTGTCTTGTTCTTGTTTTTGTTGTTTTCCACAGTTCTTTCTTTTTCGTTTGGGTTGAGGCTGACTTGTCTTGGTGGGAATAGACAAGTGTCATCACGTCCATTTTTGGGTCGTGACACTTATTCTTTTTTAGATTTTTATATTATTACTAATATAAGATTGACTCAAATATGCCATCGAACTCCCTTACGTGTGCTTGTTTTTTTTATTGGATAATGGAGGAAGATTTGCACTCTCCCGCCACAGTTAACTTACGTCAAGATGATTGGTGAATTCGGTCCAAGTTCAATGAATCAGATCCAGTCCAAGTTGGGGAAATGGGTAGAGTAAGATTTCCAACTGACTGTGGGTGAATAATTTTTTTAAAAGGTTAGATTTTTACTGCGTCCAATTTGGTGATGTGGACCTCTAACAAGAGGCCATGTGGCAAAGTTGTTTCTACAAAATCACTGTTAAAAATAATGACATAAATAATCATGTTTTATAGCGACGATGACATAATGAGCCAAACTTTTTAATTGATGAAATAAATGAGTTATTTCTAATAGTTAGATTACATATTTGAACCTTTTCCCTATTATTTATAAAAAGTACGCTAAGAGTAAAAAATAATATTATTAAATAGAATTACCTACTTGTATATATGATACGTGTCAAGTATAATTAGTCATTATTGTAATTTGATTTATTATTACTAATTTATTATAACTAATGTAACATCTCGCAAATTGAAATAACTAGGAAGAAGTTAAAAATTGGAAATAGCCATTTTTGGAAAGATTATAAAAATCTGGAAATTTTGTTAAGTATGTTAAGTTGAGTTTTGAACAACTTCAAACGACCATAACTCCTAGCTCAGGATGATTTAGGTGTGTTTCCAGAAATCGTACGAAAGATCTTGGAATAATCTTTCAAAACGCCGCCAAGTTTGTGCGATTCCGAGTTCGTATGGGTGAGATATTCCCATTGGAAGTTGGGTTGTTCAAATAAGGAAAGTCCAATCCAGATTTTGAAAGGGTATTTTAGTCTTTTCTGTACCCTATTATTTTAATTCGTTTTTAGGAGTTTAATAGGGGTCAAATCAGATTTTAGTCAGTTTAGAAAAGTTGA
>JAJONR010005019.1:0-50063 GCA_029582245.1 Solanum etuberosum
CCTAGCGGGAAATAGACTTTGGTATTGACCTTCTCCCAGATACACAACCTATTTTTATTCCTCCTTATAGAATGGGCCCGGCTGAGTTAAAGGAGTTGAAAGAACAATTGACGGTATTGTTGGATAAAGGTTTCATCCGACCAAGTATCTCTCCATGGGGTGCTCCAGTTTTGTTTGTTAGAAAGAAAGATGGGTCTCTTCGTATGTGTATTGATTATCGTCAGTTGAACAAGGTGACCATTAAGAATAAGTATCCTCTTCCAAGGATAGATGATTTGTTTGACCAACTGCAAGGGGCAAGTTACTTCTCTAAGATTGACCTTAGGTCAGGTTATCACCAATTGAGGGTGAGAGGTGATGATATTCCAAAGACGGCTTTTAGAACCCGGAAGCGTTCCCTGATTATTTACACGGTATTCCTCCCTAGCGGGAAATAGACTTTGGTATTGACCTTCTCCCAGATACACAACCTATTTTTATTCCTCCTTATAGAATGGGCCCGGCTGAGTTAAAGGAGTTGAAAGAACAATTGACGGTATTGTTGGATAAAGGTTTCATCCGACCAAGTATCTCTCCATGGGGTGCTCCAGTTTTGTTTGTTAGAAAGAAAGATGGGTCTCTTCGTATGTGTATTGATTATCGTCAGTTGAACAAGGTGACCATTAAGAATAAGTATCCTCTTCCAAGGATAGATGATTTGTTTGATCAACTGCAAGGGGCAAGTTACTTCTCTAAGATTGACCTTAGGTCGGGTTATCACCAATTGAGGGTGAGAGGTGATGATATTCCAAAGACGGCTTTTAGAACCCGGTATGGTCATTATGAGTTTTTTGGTGATGTCGTTTGGGTTGACTAATGCTCCGGCGGCGTTTATGGATTTGATGAATAGGGTGTTTAGACAATACCTTGACATATTTTTGATTGTGTTCATTGATGATATTTTGATCTATTCAAGGAGTGCGAATGAACATGTTGATCATTTGAGGATTGTGTTGCAAGTTCTTAAGGACCAACAACTTTTTGCAAAGTTTAGCAAGTGTGAATTTTGGTAAAGATCTGTAGCTTTCCTTGGTCATATTCATTCAAGTAAGGATATCGAGGTAGATCCTAAGAAGACGGATGCGGTCAAGATTTGGCCTAGACCTTTAACTCCTTCAGATATTAGAAGCTTCTTGGGTTTGCCTGGTTATTATAGAAGGTTTGTTGAGGGATTTTCTTCCATTGCCTCTCCGTTGACGGCTTTGATTCAAAAGAAGGCTAAGTTCATATGGTTCGAAGCTTGTGAGAAAATTTTCCAAGAGTTGAAAGATAGACTTACTTCCGCTTCGGTGTTGACCTTACTGGAAGGTACGGATGGTTTTGTGGTGTATTGTGATACCTCTAGAGTCGCGTTGGGATGTGTACTTATGCAAAATGGTAAAGTGATTGCCTATGTTTCAAGTCAACTTAAAGTCCATGAGAAGAATTATCCTACCTATGACCTTGAGTTAGCGGCGGTTGTTTTTTCCTTAAAGATTTGGAGGCATTATTTGTATGGGGTTTATGTTGATGTTTTCACCAATCATAAGAGTTTACAATACGTGTTTAGTCAAAAGGATTTGAATCTTCGCCAAAGGAGGTGGCTTAAATTATTGAAGGATTATGACATGAGTGTTCTTTACCAGCCCGAAAAGCAAATGTGGTAGCGGATGCTCTTAGTCGGTTGTCTATGGGTAGTGTTGCTCATATTGAGGAAGGTAAGAAAGAGTTGGTTCGAAAGGTTCATAGGTTGGACCGATTAGGTGTTCAATTAGTGGACTCCACCAAGGGTGGTGTTATGCTTCACAATGGGTCCGAATCGTCTTTTGTGGCGGATGTGAAACCTAAGCAAGGTCTTGATCCTATTTTGGTTGAATTGAAGGAGGCGGTGCTTAAGAAATCCGTTGAGGCTTACTCCCAAGGGGGAGATGGTGTACTTAGATACCAAGGTCATTTGTGTGTTCCTAATGTTGATGACTTCAGAGAGCAAATCTTGTCGGAAGCCCATAGTTTTCGGTATTCCATTCACTCGGGAGCCACCAAGATGTACCGTGACTTGCGGGAGGTATATTGGTGGAATGGGATGAAGAAAGATATTGCAGAATTCGTGGCTAAGTGTCCTAATTGTCAATAAGTTAAAGTTGAGCATCAAAGACCGGGAGGCTTATCCCAAGATATAGGTATTGCTACTTGGAAGTGGGAAGATGTGAACATGGACTTTATTGTTGGTTTGCCTCGCACCCGGAGACAACATGACTCTATTTTGGTTATTGTAGATCAGATGACAAAATCAGCTAACTTTATTCCCATCAAGGTTTCGTACTCGGCTGAGGACTATGCTAAGTTGTATATAATAGAATTGTGAAGTTGCATGGAGTGCCGTTATCCATTATTTCCGATCGTGGTCCTTAATTCACTTCTCACTTTTGGAAGTCATTCCAAAAGGGTCTTGGCACTAAGGTTAAGCTTAGCACGGCTTTTCATCCCCAAACTGATGGGCAAGCGGAGCGTACTATCTAAACTTTGGAAGATATGTTAAGGGCTTGTGTGATTGATTTTAAGGTTAATTGGGATGACCATTTGCCATTGATAGAGTTTGCCTACAATAATAGCTATCACTCAAGTATCGGTATGGCTCCATTTGAGGCCTTGTATGGTAGCAGGTGTTGGTCTCCTATAGGTTGGTTCGAGGTGGGTGAAGTTGCTTTGATAGGTCCTGAATTGGTTCATGAGGCCATTGAGAAAGTTCGACTCATTAGAGAGAGGTTGAGAACGGCTCAAAATCGGTAAAAGTCTTATGCTGATGTGAGGAGAATGGATCTAGAGTTTGATGTCAATAATTGGATGTATTTGAAAATCTCACCCATGAAGGGTGTGATGAGGTTTGGCAAGAAGGGGAAGCTTAGTCTCCGATATGTAGGCCCATACCAAATTTTGAGACGTATTGGTAAGGTGGCCTATGAGTTAGATTTGCCAAGTGAGTTGGCATCGGTGCATCCAATTTTCCATATCTCTATGCCTAAGAAATGTGTTGGAGATCCGTCATCCATAGTGTCCCTAGAAGTGTTGGGAGTTGATGAAAGTCTTTCTTATGAGGAAGTTCTGATAGAGATTCTAAACCGGCAAGTCAAGAAATTGAGAAACAAGGAAATAGCTTCCGTGAAGGTCTTGTGGAAGAATCAACTAGTTGAGAGTGCTACTTGGGAGGCCGAGGCCGATATGATGTCCCGATATCCTCATCTTTTTCCTTCTACTCCTATTCTAGCTTGAGGTAATTAGCTCCTCTTGAGTTGTCCTTGTTTTGGGAGTCATGTGTGTTATATGTGTTTTACATGATTTCCCTATGTTATGCATGTTCATGAGAAACTTATGTTTAGAAAGAAAATGAGTTTATATGATTGATTTTCCTCACGTTGTTGTGCATTGAGTATGAGTTGCCTATTGACTTCATGAGATGAATTGATGAACATGCTTTAGCTATGCTTTTTGAGAGTAAATTGCATAAAGGCTGCATGAGATTGTGTTGAGCATGCTTTTAGCTTGGAGAAGGTAATTCCTCCTAAGAACATGAGAAATGTTGAAATTTCATGCATAATGGGTTGTTAGATGTAGTTCCTACTTCCTTGTGATGCATTGAGTGTGTTTGAGTTTGGAGTTGATGTTTCCTCTTTGTTTATGTGCATTTGATGAGTTGCATTCATGATGGGCTGGTAGTCATGAGTCTTTACTTCCGTAAGGTGTTTAGAACATCATTCGAGGATGAATGTTCCCAAGGGGGAGATAATGTAACACCCCAGAAACTAGTAGGCTAAACTAGGGCTAAGTGTGTGGGGGCAACAGCCAAGGAAGAGGGCTAGGGAAGCCACTCTTCCCAAGACACTGCCTCACCTTCCACGACCACCACCACGGCCAGTGGTGAGGACCACGGCCCATGGTGTGGCTCGTGGTGGGCTAGGCAGTAGCCTCCTCAATCTGTCAAAAAACATCCCCTCTTCACGAGCCACTTCACGGCTCGTGGGAAGACTCGTGGAGTTGCCTTAGGGTTTTGGGGCTAGGGGACAACTTACCTAGCTACTGCCCCATCACCACGGAAGGCACCACGGCCAGTGGTGAGGACGACGGTCTGTATGGCCTCTCGTGAAGATGAGGTAGTGCACTGTAAGTTGAGGGTTAATTGGGTCATTCCGATTTTAATCCAATTAAAGATATGTCGTTTTGCCTAAGTCTAGGACACCTATATAAGTCATTTTAACTCTAAAACTCACCCATTTAAGTCATATTTTCCAAAACCCAAAAGAAATCCCCAAAGTTCATCCTCTCAAATAAATTCTCTCTCTAGAAACTTGAAAAAGAAGAAGAAGAAGAAGAAGAAGAAGAAGAAGAAGAAGAAGAAGAAGAAGAAGAAGAAGAAGAAGAAGAAGAAGAAGAAGAAGAAGAAGAAGAAGAAGAAGAAGAAGAAGAAGAAGAAGGAGAAGGAGAAGGAGAAGGAGAAGGAGAAGGAGAAGGAGAAGAAGAAGAAGAAGAAGGAGATTCAAGCTAGGGTTTCAAGAGCAAGCTTACATACATCAATTTCTTTGGGCTTTGATAATAAGGTATGGTAGTTTTCATCCATGGATTTCAAGAGCAAGCTTGCATACATCAATTTCTTTGGGCTTTGATAATAAGGTATGGTAGTTTTCATCCATGGAGTTCCCTCAAAATCTCCAATATCAAAAAGGTAGAAATTTCCAATTGTTAGGGTTTTCTTCAATTACCATGGGTTCCTTTCAAACTTGATTTAAATGATTGAATTGAGTGATATTAAGCATGAATTGATGATTTACTATGATTTTTATGATGTTCCCCCCATGAACCCATGTAATTCTCATATTTCTCAAAGTTGATGATATGATGTGGGTCTTTGTTGATGAAAGAGAAATTTTATGAATTTATGCATGAAGTGATAGAATCACAGAAATTATAATGAAATCCATGTCTAATGCTTGAATTCTAGATGTGGTGATTGAAAGTAGGCTTTGAACCTTGGAAGGGCAAAGTATGAGATTATGCATATTTTTATGAAATCTATGAAAATGCTTTAAGGATGCTCTGAGAGTAAAGTGTCAATGATTATGATGTTGTTGTTGTATTGTTGAAAGGACATTGTCATAAACACATATGAACATGATGTGAAAGGTTTTCTCACATAATGAAGATTCTAAGGTTGAAAGGCTTTCTCACCTAATTGAATCTAAGATTTACATGTAGACATGGACGGTGAACGGTTTTCTCACGCATGATCTAAAGAACTATCCTAATGAATTAAGTTGGATTGGTTGTCCAAGGGACATCCTTCCATGAGACATGAGTAAGTCAAGACTTAATAACTACTATGTGGGATGTATGCTTAGCACCGAGTGGATATTGTAGTGAGATGGAAGCTCTCACGTTAGTAGAGGTCGGGTTTCTAGAAGCAATCTCTTGAGATGGAAGTCCTCACGACAATAGAGGTCGGGTTTCTAGTAGAAATCTCCTTATCCCTTAAACTATGTTCCCCCTTAGGTTATTTAGCTAGTAGATCCACCTAAGCTAAGAGTTAACAATCCTTACCTTTGCAAGTAGGACCACCATTTTCGGTATGGGAGACACCGGGGGATCATGTTATAACTCACATGGTCTCAATGTCGGTTAAGGCTATTCCCACAATAAGAAGTTTAATAATGAACTAAGACATGCTTAAAGAAGTATCTCATAGTGTTCAAAGGTTTTAAAGATGACGCTAGCTTGCATTGAAGATGATGTTATGACATATTTTTTCCAAATCTCTCTTATGATGATTTAACTTGATAAATGGTATGTTATGAAATGAAATGTCCATTTTAGCATGTTTTAATGTATGGCTATCATACTTAGTGCATTTTTGTACTAACGCATACTCTTGCCTACATTTTTCCCAAATGTAGGGTCCGACAGTCAGGGTCGACAGTTTTGTGGCTAGGGCTTGGATTTGATTGTTTCCCGAGCTTGGTGAGTCCTCATGGTTCGAGGACGGATTTCCTATGTTTAGTTTCTTTCATGTACTTTTCCTTTTGAACATGTTGTATGGCCTAGGCCCAATTTCATTCGATATTATAATAGATGGCTATGATGAGACAGTGTCTAGACTTTCGCTTTTCTTTATAAAAACTTTTTTTTAGACTTGAAATGTGTTTTACTCTTATTGTTATATTTCTTATGTTATGAGGACTAAGTGGCTTGTATGGAGTCCTTCGGGGTTCTATACGCCATGTTACATCTAGGGGGTACCCCTGTGTCATGACAATGTAATAGATGGCTTTGAGACTATTTACACTTCCGCTTCATTTTAGACAAACTCTTTATGATATAGACTGTCTTTTAAACTCTTCAACTCTATTATCTATATGATGCATGCTAAGTGGCTTATGTGGGCCTTTCGGGGTCCTATGCATCATGTCACGTCTAGGGGTACTTTGGATCGTGACATTGCTTGAGAACATACAATAATTTAAGTTTAGGGGTATTGATAAGTGGGTATTTTTAGCAACTTATCTTATCTTTAAACTTACTTTATTGTATTTTTTATGTGAGAATAGGTTCATTTAATGTGGTTTTCTTCATGTTTTACAAGAAAATGAAAAATAGAGTTGACTGAGAAGATAACTGAAGAAACCAAGTGAAGTGGAGGCAAAAAGAGGACTAAAACTAAAAATTTGAACTCGCAGGAAGTTGCTCATCACGATCGCATGGTCAAAGCATCATGATCGCGATCAGTTGAGAAATAAAGCATCGCGATCGCGTGGTCAAAGGTCGCGATTGCGATCAATAAATCTACACTACATTGCAATTGCATGGAAAACTCTCATGAACGCGAAAAGTAATTTGTCAGGCCTCTGGGAAGATTTGAAAATTCACCCTTTTGATCCCAAATTCTATTTTTACACTAAGGCACGTCCAATTCAGCACCATTGGACTTCTAAATTTTCCATACTTGGAGCTTGGCCTTAGACTTTAGGAGTAAGTTTCCTCACAATTCACCAGTTAGAGAGAAGATCGAGTACTCTATTGTAACTATTTTTTCCTTTCTTCAACTTCATGCTTTGTAGTTCTTGAATTGTAGGTGTAATTGATCAAAGATGATTTAGATTTTATTTTGTTTATTTACATCTTTAGCTTTTTGTAATTAATTGGATGTTTTATCATTTATGAAATGGGTATTTTGGTATCTTATCAATTTCATGCTTCAATTGACACTCATGGAACTTGCCCATTTACTTTGATTGAGCTTGAAAGAGTTAATTGAGGTTGGGAAATGTTGATTGGTGTTAATTTTGAGGTGTAACTATTCATGTATTGGATTAGAGCTAGAAATAGTATAATCCTCCCAATGCCTATAATTGGATACTTGTGTTTCCACTTAGATAGGTTTGAAAGAACTAGTTGAGAAATATTTGCCTACAGTCAAAAAAAGTAGGTGCATAATTGAGATTCTACGGCATATATGATTTAACCCATGATTACTTGAGTTCACATTATATTAATATGCAATAGATCATGTGGATGTTCATTGACTTTCCATTCAATAATCCTCTTTGACTCCTTACTTGGAAAGATCTTTGCCCTTGTTCGCCTCTATTCCCCTATCTGTGATTGTTACCTAAAAATCTTCATATTATAATTGTATCTTTCATTTTGATTCAAACTAGTAGCTCTTAATTCTTTATCTCTTTGATTGCATATACATTGTTCCTTGTGGGATTCATCCCCGACCTTAAACATTGAGTTATATATTGCTAGAGACTGCCTATTCATTGACTAGTATGATGGGCAGTTGAGCATTATCAACAACAAATAAAATCGTAGCAAACAATAAACTTTATATGGACCCCATAAGCCCGATAGATAAAATAAAATATACAATCACCGTGAGGCCTAACAAGCAAAAACAATCACTAAATACCCCTATTGACCCCTTTACCTAGACCTTAGTGATCATCTGAATCGAAGTATCTGAATTCAAGGCGTCGTGAATCAATATGCCTCTTAGAATATGTGGTACTATATAATTTGTTCGGTGTAGCCTACCAACTCCGGAGGTTCAATGTTCGCTGGATCTTATGATCCGTTAACCTAGTCTGTAAGTTTGTTGTATTAATCAGCGACTAGGCTCCGAAACCTTGCATTTTATGTGTGTGCTAAAGTGAGAAAAACATCATGGACTAAATATAAATGATAAAAACATCACAACAATAATAAGGAATTATTGACGACCAGAGTATAGTCATAACATGTTTTTCTAAGTAGCTAAATAATAAATGGAGTACTATTGATCGACATTATATCGTGTTTTAATACCAACTCAATAGAATAAGGCCATAAGTCGAATACTGATGATAAAAAAGTACATAACAAGCTTGGGCCTTCAGAGTCATGCAATAAAGCTAAAGGTAAACCTTAACATACCTTTCAACTGAAGCTTCAAAGGTGTCACTATGAATCTTAACGAATCTATTGTAACATAACAAATGCGAGAACCAAAAAGATCGCAAGAATGAGTCATAGACAATCAATTAGGCGTTGAGATCTTCAATACAATGAACCCACATTAATTATGTGAACAACATCACCATCTATACAAACCAACAACGAATTACAAAAACAAAAAGCTCTCAACATCTCACAAGAGCGGTGAGATCTCAAGGCAATATTATAAGGCGTACTTCATGCAATGAAATCCTACAACCATCATAGGTGAATCCGCAAAAAATCACACCAACCCCACAATTCCAAACCCATTAATTACAATATTTCAATATAACTAACAAGTTGCTCAGAGCCACAACTTTTATTATATCGTGGCTCGATAATCAATAAAAACTAATATCATATCTTACGAGTACAAAGAAAATGTTAAAGAGGGAACTTACTGCAAAAAATTTATGTCAATAACAATGCTAATAATCAGCCTCAACACCTCCAAGAATGAACAAGAGCGCCACACCTATGAAATGAAACAGCAATGTGGGCTTGATGTAAGAATCTCTTCTTTGGATTTAAAATTAATTAAATTTTATACGAGAGAGATAAGAAATCTTTACATAAGAAAATAGGTCAAAAATAACAATTCTCATAAGATGTAAATGTCTTCCTGACATCATAAATAAACAAAAATGATATCCTTGTGAAGCCTACAACACGAGGAACAACTCCCAAAATTGGGCAAAGCTAAAATCAAGAAAAATGAGCATAAACTCATATTTGTCTTCTTAGAACCCTAGTTGGCTCCATAAAAAATTCCTTATCTCTCAAAAAATGTGAAAGATTATATTTTTAAATTATAAAACGTCTTTATATATGGGGCAAAACCTGACCCGACATGGACCCTTTTTTTTCGGATAGTCCATGGTAAAAATGATCATAACCATTTACTCAAAAGTCAAATTGATGAATAGTTTTATGTTATGGAAACTAAACTGAAATATCTTTAAGTTGATAAATAATGGACTCTCTAAATCATTACAGATTGGGAGATATGCTCATCCCAAGATAGTCTATCAATGAGATTCCATTACAACGTTTTTATAGTAAACCCCTCAACTAGAATTTTTGTTTCAAACCTCCCTTTGTCCTTAACTTTAGTTTAAATATTCAAGTGACATAATACACATATTCCATGGTATAATCACTCATTTATAATTATTCTATGGACATCTCATCAATGGTTGACATGATGCACTATGACACCCCCAAAATATCTAAGCTAAGACTCAAACTATTCTTTGTAAGTGTACAGGAACATATCAGGTGATTCCTAATGGTGCATAGGTCTTAACGTCAATTCTTTAGTACATAAAGAGTTTAAAAGATGAATTAAGGTCATAAGAATTCTTTAGCACAAAGTTGAGTTGAAAGCTTCTTAACCAATTTAGCTTAGGTCAACTTTAAATGAGCATTCTCTTATAATATAAAATTTTGTGTGTCCCATTACTTACCAGATTAAAGATTTGTGAGTCTTCTTTTCAACTCTGCCAACATATTGTCTATACAAGGTTGGAGTCAAAAGTTATAATAATTTTGGTTTTGACTGACATTTTCAAGTGAAGTTACGGACCACATGTGTGCAACAAGTCCAGACCGGCATAACGCATATGGGACGCAGATGGAGGAAATATTAAGATATATTTTGATTTAAAATATGAACCACCTACTTGCAGCAAGTTAGCATCTGTGAGATGCATGTGGGTAGGCTGGTGGGCTGATGGGGAATAATTTAAGTCAGTTTTTTTTATTAGCTTTTTTTCACTTTGGGCCTATCTTTCAAGTTCTAGAAGTGGTTTTATCTCCTCCTCTTTTTTCATCAAGGCCACTATTGCTCCACAGATTTCAAGTTTTTCAACTCAAATTTCTTTATTTATTCATGGATAGTTAATAGAAATCTTAACCCTTGATCTTAGACTTTTCAAGAATTTCATGAAAGGATTTGTTGATCGTTCTTTATCAAGTTAAGGTTCTTCGACAAGATTTGTGGAGCGTATAAGGTATATATGTCTATCATACTGAGGAGCTTAGTTCTTTATGACGCCCTACATGTACAATTTTGGTTAGTAAGATCAAAACTAGGATTTTTACAGCAATATCTATTATTTTTGAATTCTCTCTATTTTAAATTATTGATTCTTGACCCTACTATTGAAAGTATTGTACTTCACATTATGGATGATCATTGGTATATCGTTCACGTTTATTATACCACATGGGCCCTTTTTAGCTAAAGTTATTTTTAAAATATTGTCATAAAATTTCATATGCATCATTTTCATGATTAAAGTATATTACAAGTTTTAAATATTATTCGAAGAAATAGTTCAAGAAAACATATTTAGCTTCAAGTGCATTATTTCAGAAAGAGTTTCAAGAAAGTATATATAGTTTCAATTTCATTATTTATGAAAGAATTTCAAGAAAGTATACTTTGTCTCAAGTACAATTTTTTAGAAAGAAAGACTACTTAGTTTCTAAAGAAATCATGTACATCCTTAAAAAGAATATCTCATATTTGAGAAAGCATAGTCATAAAATATAGAGACTACACAAGGGCATGAGAGGACCCCATTAGTGTGTTTAAGTTTATTGATTCGAAAGAATGCACCTGTTTTCATATGAATTGTGCTTTGAGCCAAAGAATGACGTGCTCTCAGACTCCCCACTCTAAACCTTCTTACGGATGGCACCTTAAGCGGAAAATTATGTCTCTAAATTTTTTGCCAGTGTTTTCACCCTAGAGACTATGAGCTAGGGAATTGTAAGCTATAAGTAGTAGAATGATCCTAGAGCTAGAAAGATGAAGTTAGAAGTGTATGAACCAATAGTGAAAATAGTGATTGATTGTGGCATGTATCTAGAGTATGTATCTATAACATAAGTAATGGGATGATGAGTTCCTTGGTTTTTACTAAAGAGTAATAAGTTTTATGTGAATTTGATAGTAGAATGTAGAAAAAGAGTTGTTGGTTAGGATGAATTGAAGTATACTTGGAAAAGGAAATGATTTTACGATGATGTGTCATTGCATTTGTAAAGATCAACTATAGGTTCTTAACAGAAGGATAATGTAATTATGAGCTAACAAATTTAGGATTTACTTTGTGATTTTTGAAGGGAGAGCCCTAGGAAGCTAATTAGGCTAGGATGTATAATGAGTGGGTAAGTACTACTTAGGCTGTGAAAGGGAATGTGATGATTGACTGTAATTAGATAGACTGTAAGATAAAGATCGACTACTTGTCATGATAACTTAGTGGACTAGTGTTTCTCAATTTTAGCGAGTAGTTGTAAGTTACTCTAAAATGTGAGAAATTGTGTCATTTTTCATGTTTAATACTAGACTCTAAGCTTGAATTTTAGATGAGCATTACCCTCCAAATTAAAGATCTTCGAGTCTTCTTTCAAATGATGTTAAAGTCGCAACAATCTGATATCGGAGTAAGATCATCGTGATCACTCCCAGTTCCGCTTGTGATATTCTGAGGATTGAAGTGGAGTATCTCCGAGATGAGGGGAACGAAAGAAGAAGGCACCGGTGGATTCCACCCTGATCGTAGATGTGCAGTCTCTAGAGGCTAAGTCTATACCTCCCACTCCGATTGTTAATGCCTCAGGTACTTCTACCCCTACTCCTACTACTATTGTTGCTACTACCTCCCATCCTCCGTTGACTCAGGCAGTTATATTGATGATGGGAAACCTTGCATACTCTACAGATGTGTGAGGCTCTCAATTAGAGGCTCAAGTACCTTCCATGTTTGAGCCATTTATCGAGGCTGCCCTTGCACCTCTTCGGGAGGAGATGAGGGGTTAGGGGGAGACATTTTTGGATCAATTCAAATAGTTAAGGGTATTTTAGGTCCTTCTCTGTTAATAAAACTACTAATTACTCGCAAGTATCAAATCGTCATAACATAGGGATATAAGACTATAATATTAATGTGTGACTCTCTTGGATTGTTACTACGGTCGACGTATATGAATTATATGATTTTTATAATGTATCGATGTCTATCATGTGTTAACTTTTTTGTGTTTTGATTACTGTTACTGAAATATTTTAAAGTCATATTTAGAAAGGGAAGAACTACAAGAATATACTATTTAATACCTTAATTTACATAATATTATTCTAGTATTTTTGTTTACAACATTAACATTTTAATTATCAATATGACAATTTATTATAAAATAAATAGCTACACGATTTAAGACCTATTTTATTGGTTAGTGGACCTATTTTATTGGTTAGTGGGCTCATTTTATGGGACTCATATTTTATATTTTATTTTATTTACTTTTTAGAATCTCAATCACAATTATATTTGGATACGTTCCTTAAATAAATATCTCACTTTCTCTTTCTTGTTAACCTTTACATATTAGGAATACTAACTAAATGTCATTCATCATATTTTCCTTGGTATTAACGCACTACTGCTCTCTTTTTTTCTCTTTTTCAATGTCATTTTTATCAAGAAAAGGATTTGTATCTCCTTCTTGAAAATATTCATTAACAAATTTCTCTCATTCTTTTTGTTTCTTTTCAAAATCATCTCTAACAACACAAAAAAATTTATCTACAGATAGAAATTTCAATGTTACCCCCAAATAGATAAAAAGGAGGGGAAAGGAAAAGAAAGTTACAAGTGTTGTTTTGAAGAATATTTTGCTACAGTAAATTTTGTTTTGGCAATAATTATGGTGTCCTTGTTTGTTTAGGAATAGAAATTGTTGACATGTAGATGTGCTAATATTATGGTGTATAAACGTGGTACTAAAGATGCCAGTATGCTTAGGCTAAATCTAGTTATTGGTTACTTCTATGTTTATGTAGGTTTGTAGCACTTCAATATATCAAAATTCTTATTCATACACAAGATCTCGTAGGAGTATTAACTCCACTATAAATGCTCTTTTTATGTCTGGAGGTTAGATTTCCAGGGCCCCCTCTAGCTCTGTAATTTTTGTTAATCTTATTAACATGATTTTTTTTAAAAGGTTATAATGACAATAATTGTAGTGTCTAATTTGTTAATACATTGGGCGATGATGAAATATGAATTTGTTAATATTATAGGGTTGAATTTTGAAAATGAGTAGTGTATTTATAGTAATTCTGGTGTCTTTCTTGTTAATAATTTATCTATTTTAATATAAGAAGGTGTTGATATGGCATTTTTTGTGGTAGTGAATTACTCTGTTGGTATTTTTTGTGGTTATTTGTCTATTAATTAATAAATATGGTCTGATGAATTGTGGAGGTGTTGATGTTATGATATTAAATGTGATATTGAATTATTATGTTGGTGGTTTTTGTGATTTCGTGTTTATAATTAATATGATGTTTTGAGTTGTGAAGATGTATATATTATGATGTAGAATAGTGAAAGTGAATGTTTGTATTGGTTGTTTTAGTGAGAATATTGATAGGTATTTTATACCATTAAATGCCCCATAGGAATTCTTAAGGAATTCTATTTTTTTTTAGGATTATACCATGTGTTAATCTAACAACATAACTCAATATATGCAAATAAATATCACAAATTTATACCATATTTTAGATATATATTCAACCATTTAATATACAAACATTTATACCAACTATGGAACCAACATTATACCAACAATTGTTATAATAATATATATCTTTAAATATACCAATATATATAAAACCATTTTAACATTTAATTTTTCCCAAAAAAATCATTTTATACCATGAAGAAAATCAAGTTTTTGATGATGGTTTGACAATATGGAAGGTATAACCTTACCATTTTGAATTAGTAAGCATTACAAAAATATTTTTAATGTTGGTATATAATTTGATATATTTAAATTGAAATATAACACTACTTTTATATTAAAGGGTAATTTTATACCATTAAATACACCATAGTAATTTTTAGATAATTCTATTTTTTAAGAATGTGTTAATCTAACAATATAACTCATATATGCCAATAAATATGACAAATTTATACTATATTTTTAACCAATATTCAATCATTTAATATATAAATATTTAAACCAACTATAAAACCAACATTATACCAACAAATATTATGATATATACCTTTTAACATCTATTTTTTCTAAAAAAACATTTTATATCATGAAGTAAACTAACTTTTGACAATGGATATATTAATGTTTCAACACTAGAGCGAATACCATTCACGAATAATAAAATCGTTAATACCATTAAATATTTAATTGCAAAAAAAAAAAAATTAAATAAAATAAAATAAATCCAACAATGTTAACTAATATTTGAGATATTTGTGGAAGGTAAATAACAAAATGGAGGAAATTAAGGAATTAGAATATCACTAAATATTGAATAGTATGCTTTCCTTTTTTTGATTTTCCGTTTTTTTTTTTTTGTGTTTTGTTAAATTTTTATTGCTATGTTGACGAAACGCAAAATTATTGTTATATAGTGGTTATTTAGATTCTTATTTTGTATAGTTGGATTTTTTACACTTAATTTAATTGTAGCAGCAATGTTGATACATTGTGCAATTTACTACATTCTCGATCCTTTATATGAGAAGTTTTTAAGAAACACAACGAGAAGCGAAATGACTGAAAACTCAATAGACAAACAAATTTTTGAAGTGCAATGTGTATGACTAGAAATTTTAATTATTTTACTCGTCTAATAAAGTAATTTTATTTGTCTATTAATAAATAATAATAAAAAATGCAATGTTGATAAGATTCTTTAAGTAAAATTACTTGTCTAAAAAATAAAAATATGTAATATTTCTAAATTCTAAAAATGTGCAGTCATTCTAAATTAATTGAAATGTTAATTCAATTTTAAATATATGAAAATACATAAACAAATGGAATGGTGAGACGTTTTATCCTGTTACCTGTATGTTTGTATGGCTAAATTTTTGAAGTGGAAAATGAACTATCAAATAAACAAGAAAAATGTGCATTCCCCATGTATTGAAAAATAACTAATAAATAAATTAATAAGAGAATTTTAAATTTGGAAGGGAAGAGTAAAACTGTCCAAACATATATAATGTGAACATGTATTATTATGATTTATTAAAAGTTAAATGAATGAACCCCAAGAGCCAAAAAAAAAAAAAAAAAAACATGTGTCTAGAAAGCAGGTTGATTAGAGAAGGGAAAGGGATATGGGAGGCAAACGAAGAGGCCCAAGAACAATACTACAACTCCAAGAGCCATGTATTTATTTTGAGGATGAGTGAGTTCTTCTGACAGTGGAGCAATAGGGCCTCTTTGGAGGAAGAATATTAGGACTAGCCAGTAAAATGCTACATCGTTAAATAATGAAGATATTCCCAGAAGACCAATAGATAAAGCACTGAGGCGAGCTGAAGCCTGCCCACATCAAAATTAAGGATCAATCCATCCATCTTTACACATGTTATAGAATATGTTATGTTATGTTACCTTCCTTCCCCACATCGCAAATGCAATCCGACCACCATCAAGCTCTCCTGCAGGAATGCTATTGATAGCATTTATCACAAGTCCAGCCCACGCCCATATCACAAGCGGATTTACCGATATAGGACTTCCTTCCTGGAGAACATCTCCTAAAAGAAGCTTGGCTACACGTCAACAATCAAAAAAAAAAGGCTCAACTCTTTCCACAATAGACCACCAATGATAACACAAACTGCTACTACTACTGCGACTATTTACCTATACCACCAGCTAGAAATGATTCATGGAACACAGACGGATCTACGATGATGCCAATCCCATCACTAGGAGGTAAGATGAATCCTGAAAGCAAAAGAATAAACCCCACCGAGAACCCAGCTAATGGTCCAGCTGCTGCAACTTTCAACAGATCTTCACGATTTGGTACAACATTTAGAATCCTTGTTATAGCACCAAAACACCCTATCTGCCACCACAACAGCTCATTAGACGTGATGGCCAATCACATTTCAGCACTCACCATGACCAACTAGACAGCACCTAAACGTTTTCTTGCAGCCAGATCACTGAGAACTATTATACATCAGTAAGAGTATTTGAAATAAACAAGATAGTGGGAACTTGTGCATTTTCTTCCTCAAGCAGTAAGAGATGGAAGAAAATATAGAAAACTAACAACAGTGTCTAAAATTTCCAATAAAGATGATGAAGTTACACATTACGGGCTGTAGTAACAATTTACAGAAATTCATGAAGATTTATAGAATCTTCCTTGAAGTAATGCGAGTGTATTTCGAAATAGCTATTGGGTTGGGTCCATCCATAAGGGCTGCTAGTTAGCCAATTAACTTGTCATACTCCTTAACCCTATTTATAACAAATAAATATACCATTATGGGTGTTGAAAAAACAGATGGTTTTTCACATTAATATGACGGCCACTGTTTATTAAAGAGAATTTTCGATGCATCTTACTACAAAGGATTTTTAGTCTGTGAAAACAAGGGAATTCATCGGCTTCATGAGGATTCCTTAAGACCGGTGACACAAGTCGTGGTTGCTGCAGATCCGGAGAAACCTGTAAGTCTCCTCACTATCATTTTCGGTTAAATACTACACTTACATATGAAAGCAATTGAAATTCACAAGACTACCCCTTTCCAGGAAAAAAAGAGAGTAGAAATTCACTCAACCTTGTGGCTTGGTGATGCTAAGACCAATGACTTGGACAACCATTAAAAGAGTTTTTGGTGCCTTACAGGTGCTGCAAGATATCAGTAATTTTAAACTATCGTACTAGAAAAGAAAGAGAACTCTCGTCTCTGGGCGTCACTAATGAGCATTCTCAAGTGTTATAAAGAGAAATATCATATCAGGTCAGATTAACATCACAAGACTGACTGTTTCTAATAATAGCCAACTACACTGCAAGACAGGACAAGACCGAATGTCACGAATTATCATCAAAAGTAGCTTTATGACATGACAGTTTTAGTGTCCAAATATTTCATCAGTTTGACACGGTTTTATAAGGAAACAGCAAACTCCAATACAACAGAATCTTCCCAAGAGAAAAGGCGCAGTAGATAATTGATGCATTCTTGACCCAACAAGGATATCTTATCAGCTGACCGGAGAGATGCTTCAACTATGTCTCATAGTTTGGCAGTTGCAAAATGACGTCACACCCCCCAAAATATTTTTTTATCAATATGAGGTTTTAGATCAACCAAGATGACATATAAATAAGGAGACACAAAGGGTTGTCTAATCCATAGAGTGCATGAAACCTACGGTCCTATGCACCTTACCTGCCAGCTAGGAACAAAATATGGGATGCCGAGCTTAATCCCAACCTCTGTGGCAACTAAACGGTGGCTAACTTCATGGACCCCCAGAAGAAAGGCAGTTATTAGAGCTCCAGGTAATCCATCTTTCAACAAGTCAAGATTGTCGAAAACTGATCTGGGAAATAAAATTCTATCTTAGTGTCTGAGAATTTAGGTTAAAAAGAATATGCACAGTCCAACAATGAATTATCCAACATAAACAGATTTCAAGACAGATTGTTATAACTGAGATATCTTCTAGATTCACTTGCGGTAATTTAAGCAAATTCAAATAAAACTTGACACAATCTTGAAAATAAAAAGTGAGCACTTCTAACTGAAATGTAAAGAGAATGAAATAGAAGACAACCAAGATTTACCTAATAATTTGTATTTTCAAAATCCTTACACGAAAGCAGTAGTCCAGTACATAATAACATTGATATGACACAACTATTCCATAATTCAGCTATATTGGACTTAATAAATGAAAAATATAAATTGGACATTAAATGTTAAGCTCCACTTGACTTTCGAAGCAAATGCAAAGCCAGTGACCATTTCAGGTAATATTAGAGTAATGGAGTAAATATGGTACGTACAACAAGTTCGATTGTAATGCTGGCACATTGCGAAGAAGTAAAGTGAATATTGTAACAAGTCCAAAGGCCCCTGCTGCAAACCATTCTGGAACAGCTGCAGTCTTAAACAAACTGCATTACTATTTGACAAGGAAAAGCTCCAATTTTTTATTTTTGACACAGGAATCCCCACTTGTTATTATAACCAGTAATTGAAGCCTATGAGGAATGATGAATAAACTACCTGTAGTTTCAGGTTGCAGGGTCATTCTTGGGACCACAACCGCCACAGGCTTATCATCCTCTGGATTGATTAAAAGAAAAAGTTTATAGTCATCTCCAAGTTTTTCCTGTTAGCCAAGTGCCATTTTGAAATAGTAAGAGACCATGGTGATGTCCAACCTAAATTGGAGAAAAAGAGAGGAAACTTGAGCCACCTGCATTCTCTTCGATACTTTTTCATATGTTTTTGCAGCCTGGCCTCGTAGATTCCCTTTAAATAGTACTCCACCCTATAAAAATAAGTAGAAGAGATTTAAAAAGTGGAACCACAAAGAATTGCATATTAAGCTTCACATGAACCAAGAAGGCAAGAACAGACACACAAGCCCATGACCACTTGCTTGAGAGGGTATCCATAGTAGTTTAATCTTACTTTTTATGGTTTTATCTCAACTAAATTTAATAGTTTCAAACTTTTAAATTATTGGCTCATGTTTGACTCGGAATTTGCTTAAATGAGATAGAAAACAACATTTCAGCAGATAGCTCACCTCATATGGCTCCTGGCTTGTAACAAAAAACGTGTCAAAACTAAATACTTGATTTCTGAGAATTTCAACTGTTTCCTTGGGGATCCTGATTGATTCATCGAGTTGTTGAGGCTGCTTGTGAAATAGTATAAATAGTAAGAAAAAGATCAACTTTACAGCCAAAGGGCAACATTAGAGGAGCAAACTGTAAACAATTTATCCAATAAATATTCAACCTAATGTTCCAACATTTACCACCTTCACACCGGGAAGAGGTGATCCACTCGCAACTTGAACATCGGTACCATCCTGCTTCAACCCAGGCTTAAGAAAATGAGATGGAAAAATTGAAATAGAATTGATTACCCACTATTACAAAGCAAATTCTGAATAACTCCATGAATATGTTGAAAATGCATTTGCAACGTAACCATATATGGATAGAAGCTATAGGGCACTACAACATCAGGGATCCTCGGGCATTATACTCATTGTATCTACTTAAAAAGTAAATAATTGTTCAAAGGGTTGACCATTCAAATAAGAAAGGCGTACCTCAACGCCAGTTTGTTCATTCAGTTGAGGCCCATCACTGTTTTCAAGACTTGTATTCTCCAATGGCTGATCATTATCCCAAAAGACTACAAAATGACTTTTCATTCACTAAAACATTTTTCCATTTAATTATTGCATTGAAGAATTCACCTGATGACTATTATTATCTTCGATTACATCGTCTTCCTTTAAAATACAAAATAAAATAAGAGTAAGGCAGCCTGCACATCAAAAACACAAATGGAATAGTGTGTGTACTGTAGTAATAATTAATAAGAAAGGAAAACCTTGTTGTTGTCACTCAATCTGCAAACAAGGCTACGTTTCTTGCGGATGACAAATCTATGGTCAGCAAAAATAAATAAAAATTGTTATTAAAACAAGTTCATATACTCAAAGGCAAACAAAACAATCATTCACCTTAAGAAATGTGTCGGTGGAGTAATTGAGGGAGAACATTGAAGCCGATTGAAACAGCAGGGGAGAACCGCCGGTAAGTTCATTTTTCAACCTGTTTTGTTTTTGATAAATATCTCTCTCGCTCTCTCTCTTATCCTTTACCGCCTAAAATTCTAAACTTCATCCCACTACCCAATGCAACCAAAACACGTGGAACAACTTTAAGCTTACGATTTTCAACATACAACTCCTACTTTTTCCTCTCCCATACCTATCATAAAATACATATTCTTGCAAATTCAATTACAAACTCAATACAATAAATATATTTATTGGATTAATTTCATTAAATTACAATTTCCTCAAGTATTAAATAATACTCCCTCTCTCTCACTTTTACTTGTCTATACTTGTTACTTTTAATATATCTCTACACAATAAAATTTGTTGCAACAATTGTATTTATTTGATTTCAAATTTGAGCGTTACAATCTCTATTCCTCTTATTTGTCTTTTTGAATATAAAATCAAGGACTCTTGAGCTTGAACTAGTTCTTGACTTGTAGAAAAATTGCAACATTTGATCTACAAGCTCACTCTAACTTCTTGTTAGAATTCTGATGTGTTTTCTAAATTATAAGAATCCCTATTTATAGTCGTAGAATAGAGGACTTATGATGAAAACAAGTTTCTCTTGGGCCAATAATATTTAAATGACATGACATATTGAACTTTAGCAAAGTGGATCATTATTTGTAACCAAAATCAATAGACTGGTCCAATTAAATTAAACTTTTAATTAAATTTATATTTATTATATTTAAATAATTTATTTAATTATATTAATTTATAATATTTTTTTTGTTTTTTTTTAAATCCAAATGCCAACAGGCCACTTTATTGAAAAAGAAATATGCTACAGTTAGCATAATCAAATCGAGTATGTGGAAAGCCACAACCCAATTTAAGTGAAAAGAAGAGAAAAAGCTAAGAATAAAATAGAGAAAACAAAAACAAAAAAGTCTATTCATCTTCCCCAAAAGCAAAAGCTCAATGGACGATCCCATGGTGGAACAACTAGAGAGACAATCAGAAGATGAATTCAACCAATTCCCGATGCAACAACATCACCAGATTTGTAAAAGAGTAAGAGTTTTGACCCATTTCATACGAAGCATTTAAAAAGTTTCACAAATGCCATGAAATCCAATCAAATGAAGACTTCTTCCAATCTGAGCTGCCTTACCCAAGATAAGTTAAATCCACTCCTATGAAAGGATAAATGAAAAGAATTTTAGCATCCTACTAACTCCGTTTTCTTGACAGATTGAGCTCAACAAGGAGCTGATACCACTGCCTAAGAGAAACGAAGTTAATATTTTGCTATCCTTCTTTCGAGAATGGAAAGATCCGAGGTTTCCAACACTCCGATCTTTTAATACCAGGATTAGTAAATCTCGAGGAAATCCAAAACTCATCAGTGACAGACAACTTTTCAGATACTCGTGCAACGAAATCGGGTGCTCAACTTCAATTCCTTGATGTATCGTTTGCAACTTATTGCTTATGCTCTTTTCCGAGTTTGATTTTTGAATAACACCTCTAGAAATGTTGTACACTTTATTTCATCAATGCTTGCCTCTGGAATGATTCTTGTGTTTTCATTGTAGTAAAAAAAATTGTCTCCCCTCGTCACCAAAATTTTCATTTTGAAACTTGCGAATCCTAAGGTTTGGTACTTGATTTTTGTCCATGTTGAGAATGATTTTTGCTTCCCTTGGTAAATCTTGCATAGATAAATATATTAATCTGTCAGTACCTGCAAAATAGAAAACTTGGTTAGTTAAAAATCAGTCAGCTTGTTGCCTTCTCTGTAATTGTGGTCCACATCCACCTCGACATCCCTCATTAACACTTTGATCTTGCTAATTTCCACAGCAATACTCCAGATCCCATCCAGAGTTTTCTTAACAGACAAAGAATCTGTTTCCAACACCAATGGCATCAAATTCTCCTAAATACAATACTCTAATCCTAACCTCAAAGTTAAAACTTCCGCTACAAGATTAGAGTTTTCCTCAAACCTCCTTCCTTCAGCATATACAAAGTTTCCCAGGTCATCTCTAATACAAAAAGCTCCTGAGCTAGGGCCAGGATTACCCTTTGAAGCTCCATCTGAGTTACATTTGAAAGCTCCCAACTTGGGAATTTTCCAATAAACCACTTTACATCCAATTCTAGGAGAGTAATCTTCTAAATACATTACCAAATCTGGCCAGGAATTAGGGATATTATGCATCCAAGGATAAATGCATCTAGCCATGTTGACTAAACTCCTGTTGATTTCCATTTTCATGCTTCCCATAGACATCCTTCCCCCGTGATTTATAGCGTTTCTTCTCTTCCAAATTTGCCACAAGATAAACATGGGAATAGCTTTATACATAGGCCTAAGCTTTGGGGACACATCAGAATTCCACCATTTGTATATAACGTCCTTCACCTGTAAAAATGGACCATTGACCCCTGCAGCAGCTGCAAAATATTGTCAAATACCATTAGAAATAGTGCATGTACAAAAAAATATATGTCATTATAGAATTTTGAGAGTCAGCCTATTTTTTTATATGTCATCTAAATATTGTAAATTTCTAATTATTGTGATTTATACATATTTTACATAATTTTTAAATATATAAAAGATTTTTAAAAAATTAAGACGAATTAATTAAGACGAAGAAAATATAAATTGATATGAATTCTAGAAAAAAATAGTAACTCTATATCATTTTACCTGAGAAAAGAATATTAAGAAAATAGTGTGTCATACTAATTACTAATTCATTTTTCTGTTACTATTTAAGATAAATTACACGTTGAACTTCATTAATAATGAGATGCGCTTCTTAATTCTAGTTTTTTCTTGTGAACAGTAAATTAAAAATATAGGCATTTAAGAAAATAACATATAACAATTTAATATAACAAATAAATTATTTTTAAAATCTATAAATTTATATCAGTGTGTGATAATAAAAAGAAAATTAAATTTAAATCATGAGTATTTCCAAAATAACAAATATTCCCATAATTAATACCGACAATACCTGAAATTTGTTTTTGAATTAATCTACATTATTACACTATTTTATTTATGCTAAAAGTTTGATTGGGGGTGGGGGGTGGGGAGTGGGGGGGGCATATTGATCAAATTCGATTTAATATTTTTGTTAACAAATTTATTCTTTAAAAATAATAAAAAATAATAGTAAACACTTAAAATTTGGAAAAGTCACCCCACATATATATATTTAAGGGGTAATATTACGGGTTTTAAATCTACTTTTAAAATATTATTACTTATAACATTTTAATTGGGGGTTATAACAGATCACTTTTTATTTATAATTCAATTTAATTCCACTTTATTAAGTAATTAAAATTTTATAATTATATTTTTATTATTAGGTGATATAAATAAAGAATCAATCATAATTATCTGTTACCCATTTTTAGGAATTTTACCTTGATGCATGTTCTTTTTTTACTGTCACACGTCAAATAAAAAATGGGTCAGACAAATAATGAACAAATTCAATTTTCATACCAAAATATAACATTATACATTTTAAAAAAAACGTCATAATTAAAATTATTATACACAACAAAAAATATGAAATCAGTATACTAATTTCATACAATTTTTATGCACACTTTTCATAGACATTTCATGCTAAAATTATAACTATTTCATCACATTAATCGTCATTTTTTCATAGAAGAATCATGCCAATATAATACCAAATTAATACTAATTCTAACTATTAATTGTAATTCATTAGATAATGAGTACACAAAATTCATTCAAATATAATGCCAAAATCGTACCAACATGGTATAACCAGTATACCAATTTCAAATAAATTTTATGTAACTTTTTAAACCAGAAACATACAAAAAACAATGAATGTTCATACCAAATCTATACCATTTTCAAACAAATTTTATGTAATTTCAAAAAATAAATGTTCATTCCAATAACGTCATAATTAAATATTATACACAAACGAAATCTGAATATTGTTTTCCAGTATCACTGTTTTTAATTATTTTTTTTACGTTTGGTTAGTATACCAATACAAATAAAAAATCGCAAAGAACACTAATCAGAATGATCCCATCTACCACCATGCTTTATTAATACTGATAAGAAGCCGTCCATTACAAGAAAATGAAGATTATTGAATAAAAACGAATAGGAATTAGATGAGAGTGACGACTAACTAGAGAAAAAATTGAGAAGAGAAAGAAACGTTTGAAAAAAAAGAAAAGAAATTTGTTTTGAACGAAATTTAATTGCTTTGAGTTAAACATGGAAAACAAATATTCCTTTTTTTATGAATCTCTTATTTTTATGGCACATATTAATTATCATTAATGAATTCAAATTATTTATTATTAATATATCCGTTTTTACCTTATTTATTTTTCACACTAATTAATTTTTACTGTTATTTTAAATTATTTTTTTATTTTATTAAAATGTTATAACCTGAAATTTTTTATTGTTATAACTTGAAAGATAAAGAATAATGTCAAAACTTATAATTATTAGTGTTGGAATGTATGCGTCCACCAGTGATCACAGGACCAGGTCTCCAGACAGAATAAAGTGTGGAAAATAAATAGCTCAAAGTAAATCAAGCACAATGATTTTACGTGGAAACCCCCTTGCTCAAGGGCGGTGAAAACCACGACCTGTACTCGCATGATTTCAATCCAAACTCCATTTCATTTAAACGGATCAAAGTTTCAGATTACAAACTTTTGCAACCTAGGAATTAAAACTCTTTAATCCCTTCCCTCTTACAGTAGCACCTCTACTACAAAGGAAACTAAGCAATAATCATATTGCCTACTAAACCAACTAACTCTAGTTGATCTAGACTTTAAGAACCCACCAAGGCTAACTCTAGTCACCAACTCAAAACAAGCAGCAACTCTGCTGCACCACACATCAACTAACTCTAGTTGACACTCCTAGGCAACTCTACCCAAGAGAACATCAAAACAATGATGTAAAAAAGGCTTGACCAAAACTTAGATGATTCGACTAACTAACTCTAGTTAATCTGACTCAAACTAAATACTTAGACAAGTAACCGATCTACTATCCTTTATAACTTAGGAGTAGATTTACAATTTAAGCACATAAGACACAAAGCTCAAAATACAAAAAAGATGCTTCAGCACTCTATCAGGTCCCTTTGTTGAGCATGAGCAGTGTTCTTCCTTGAAGATGACCTTTTCTTTTTGAGCTTATGAATTTTCAGAAATTCACAACTTTGTTTGCCAAATCTTGAGTTTGTGTTTTGTGAGAAGAGACTATATCAAATGGACACAAACTCCTTGGGACGACACCATTGGTTGAGAGCGTTCTGAAAAGCTATGCACCAACCATGTCAGATGTGACAGCTTTTAGACAGCTGTCGTTTGACTTTTTCACATACGCAGTCTTTCCGGGACCAGGTCCCTTGCAGTGTTTTTTTTGTGAGTTCTTGAAAAGACTTGCTAGCTCTCTCTCTTTATTGAATGAATAATGTTGTTTGTTTATTATTGTATATATCAGTCACTAACAAGAGTTTTGACCACTGAAACAAACAACCTCGTCCGCGCTTCCTATTGGTGAAGTACACTGCACTTTTCACCAACCAACCTAACAAGACAGCTTTACAGTTGTACCCCATTTTGAATCTGGACGAGAGCACTCTGCCAGGGACCGGGTCTCTGTATTTGTGAGGATCATCAAAACACCTAGAATATAACAATTAGTCCTATATATGTAAATTATAAAATTTTCAGCTAATATTTCTCTATAAAAAATTGATATTAAATTTGTAAGTAATTATATTGGGCTCGTATATGGGCCTTTAGTTATCTAGTATATAAATAAAAGAAAATCCTAGGCTCGCCTACGTGGCACCCTTAGAATTCAGGAATTTATTTTATGTTTTCCTTCGTACTTTTATGTTTTTAACCCTTATTTTATTTTTACCTTTAAACCTACATTTTCAACTCTTGTGTCCCTTCATACTGGTGTATCCCTTCAGTTGCATCTCTTCAGCAACTATCTATAAAAACTAGGCAAATCATACCGTTGTTGTATCTTCTTCTTCGTGATAAATTTCGTTCCTTATTTATGTGGAACTTCGACAATTCCTTGGAAGTCTACTTTTGATGTTAACCAAAAGAAATAATGAAACATAACTATAATTTCCATGTAGTTTTTTCCACCATTCAACATATTGTCACGATCCAGGGGTACCCCCTAGATGTAACAGGGCGTATAAAACTCCGAAGGACCCCATACAAGCCACTTAGTCCTCATAACATAAGAAATAGAACAATAAGAGTAAAACGCATATCAAGTCTCAAAAAGTTTTTCATAAAAGAAAGCGGAAGTCTAGACACTTTGTCTCATAATAGCCATCTATTACAATAGTGAATGAAATTGGGCCTAGACCATACAACATGTTCAAAAAGGAAATACTAGAAATAGAAACTACAACAATAAAACTTCGTCCTCGAAGCATGAGGACTCACCAAAGCTCGAAATCTCAAGATCTACACTTAGGCACGAAACTGACCCTGAATGTTGGATCCTACATTTGGGAAAAATGTAGGCAAGAGTATGCGTTAGTACAATAATGCACTAAGTATGATAACTATGCATGAAAATATTTAAAACATGCTAAAAGGGACATTTCATTTCAAAGCATGCAATTTACCAATCTTAAACATCATCATAGAGATAGTTGGAAAACATAAGACATAATTATCATCTTCAATGCAAGCTAGCATCCTCTTTTAAAACCTATGAACACTATGAGATACTTCTTTAAGCACATCTTAGTTCATCATTACCTTGAACACTACGAGATACTTCTTCAAGCATGTCTTAGTTCATTATTAATCTTGTTGTGGGAATAAGCCTTAACCGACATTGAGACCACGTGAACTATCACGTGACCACCCGGTGTCTCCCACACCAAAAATGATTGGTATACTTGCCTAAGGTTGAACCGGTAACTCTTAGCTTAGGTGGATCCACTAGCTAATATCCTACGGAGGCACGATGTTTATGGGATAATGAGATTGTTACTAGAAATTCGGACTCCACTAAGTGAAGGTTTCCATCTCATGAGACATACCTTGGAAACCTGGACTCATCTACGTGAGAGTTCCCATTTTGGAAGCCCGGACTCAACTACGTATGAGCCTCTGTCTCATTGTCAATATCCACTCGGTGCTAAGAAAACATCCCACAAGATAGTTAATTCTTTATTAACATCATTACTCATGAAAGGGTGTCCTTGGCCTACCGATTCAAGGTAGATCATTAATTTAACTCTTTAGATCATGTGTGAGCAACTATCACCATCCATGATCTATTTATGATTGCTCTTTAGCCTTTGATTCAATTAGGTGAGAAAACCTTTCAACCTATTAATCTTCATTATGTGAGAACTCTTTCATATTATGCTCAATGTGTTTTATGAAAATGTCCTTTCAACAATACCATAATAACAATATCATTGATACTTTTCTCTCAAAGCATCATTAAAACAATTGCATAGATTTCATAGAAAATGCATAATCTCATACTTTACCTCCTTGAGGTTCAAAACCTACTTTCAATCATCACATTTAGAATTCAAACATTAGACATGGATTTAATTATAATTCATGTGATTCTATCACCTTATGCTTTAATTCATAAAATTCCTCTTTCATCAATAAAGACCCACATCATATCATCAATCTTGAGAAATATGGGAATTACATGGGTTCATGGGGAAACATCATAAAAATCATAAGCAATCATCAATTCATGCTTAATATAACTCAATTCAATCAATTAAATCAAGTTTGGAAGGAACCTATGACTTTTGAATCAAACCCTAACAATTGGGAATTTCTATCTCCTTTGAAATTGAGATTTTGAAGGAACTCCATGGATGAAAGATGTCCATGGATGAAAGCTATCATACCTTAATCACAATACCCAAGGAAATTGATTTGTAAAAGCTTGTTGTTGAAACCCTAGCTTGAATCTCCTTCTTCTTCATCTTCAATGGTTCTAGAGAGAGAAATACTTGAGAGGAGAGTTTTTGGAAATTTATTTTGGGTTTGGGATATAATGACTTGAATGGTGAGTTTAAAGGGTTAAAATAGCCTTGGCCTCCAAGAGTTGAAGGCATCACCACGAGCCTTCCCACGAGCCGTGGTCTTCACCACTGGCCGTGAAGTGGCTCGTGAAGGTGAGCCAACTTGGGCAGCCCTTGGGGAGCTACTGTCTTAGCCACCACGGACCACACCACGGGCCGTGGTGGTGGTCGTGAAGGTAGGGGCAGTGCTTGGGGAAGCTTGGGCAGCCTTGGTCCTTTCCCCTTGGCCCTTGCCCTCTTGACCTTGGCCCTTGCCCCTTGTCCTTGGCTTGAACCCTCATACTAACCTCTAGTTTAGCCTACTAATTTTCGGAGTGTTGATCTTCCCCTTGGGAACATTCATCCTCGAATGACGTTCTAGACACCTTACGGAATTAAAGACTCAAGACTAGCAGCCCATCATGCATGCAACATCATCAAATGCACAAACAAAGGAGGAAACATCAACTCCAACTCAAAACACTCAATGCATCACAAGGAAGTAGGAACTACATCTAACAACCTATTATGCATGAAATTTCAACATTTCTCATGTTCTTAGGAGAATTACCTTCTCCAAACTAAAAGCATGCTCAACAAAATCTTATGGAGCCTTTATGCAATTTACTCTCAAAAAGCTTAATTAAAGCATGTTCAACAATTCATCTCATGAAGCATATAGGCAACTCATACTCAATGCACTACAACATGTGGAAAAATCATTCATATAAACTCATTTTCTTTATAACATAAGCTTCTCATGAACATGCACAACATAGGGAAATCATGAAAAACTCATACAACACATATGACTCCCAAAACAAGGAAAACTCAAGAGGAACTCATCACCTCAAGCTAGAATAGGAGTAGAAGGAAAGAAATGAGGCTACCGGAACATCATATCAGCCTCGGCCTCCCGAGTAGCACCCTCAATTAATTGATTCCTCCACAACACCTTTACGGAAGCAACTTCCTTATTCCTTAACTTCTTAACTTGTCGGTCTAAAATCTCAACCGGGACTCCCTCATGAAAAGGACTTTCATCAACTCTCTACCCTTCTAAGAAAATCATGTATGTCGGATCTCCCACACACTTCTTAAGCATAGAAACATGGGATACCGGAGGCACCGAAGCCAACTCGTTAGGCAAATCAAGTTCATAAGAAACCTTACCAACACGTCTCAAAGTCTCCTATGGCCTACAAAACGGGGACTAAGCTTCCCTCGCTTGCCAAACATCATCATACCCTTCATAGGTAGAATTTCCAAGAATAATATAATTCATGACATTTGGGACACTCAACAACCTTGCTATCTAAGCACACCATCTTCCCCTTGGGGGGAAGCCTCATCCCATTTCTTAAGCACCGCTTCTTGTAAGTCAACCAAAATTGGGACAAGTCCTTGCTTAGATTTCTCATTCGTCACAAAAGACGATTCGGACCCATTATGAACCATAACACCACCTTTGGTGGAATCCACTAATTGAACACTTAATCGGCCAACCTACGAATCATCTCGACCCAACTCTTTCTTTTCCTTACTTATATGAGTCACACTACCCATAGACAACCGACTAAGAGCATCTACTACCCCATTACCTCTATCGGGGTGATAAAGAACACTCATGCCATAACCCTTCATATGATCAACATGCTCATTCTCACTCCTTGAATGGATCAAATATCACCAATGAACATAATCACTAACATGTCAAGGTACTGTCTAATCACCCTATTAATCAAGTCCATAAACGTCGCCGGAGCATTAGTCAACCCAAACGACATTACCAAAATTCATAATGACCATACCGGGTTCTAAAAGCCGTATTTGGAATATCATCCCCTCTCACCCTAAATTGGTGATAACCCGATCAAATATCCATCTTAGAGAAATAACTAGCCCCTTGAAGTTGGTCAATACCAAAAATCTAATTCCCTCACCCTAACTAGGTGGTAAAAGCAACCTTTAGCCATCATCCTTCTAACCTTCATATAAGGAGCAACTCACCTCTAGGCATAGAACTTCCCCCTTCCACTCTAGGATAGGCTCACTTGGAAACTAAAATCCAACTACATAGGTTCTACAATCAATAGAGCCTAACAAGAGTGCAACCTATCCATACCAAGAATAACACCAAAGTCTAACATATCAAGCTCTACCAAATCAACAAGAGAAATTCTATGGGATAGGGAAACAGAACACTTTCTACAAACCGTCTTAGCCACTTATAGAATCACTTTCAAGAGTAAAGACATAAGGAGGTTCTAGCAACACATCGGGGAGTACATCAAACCTTATAGCCACATATGGCGTCACAAAACAAAGTAGCACCGGAATCTAATAACATAAACAATCCAATTGAAAATTTTCTACATACCGGTGACTACATCCGAAGAGCTCTCTTGGTCATCTCTAGACCGGAGTGCATAGAAGCGGTTTTGCTTGGGAGCATTGGAATTCGAACCACTAGGAGGAGCTTGCTTGCCCTCTCTTCCTTTAGCCTTGAGCACCGGGAAATCCCTCATTTTGTGACCACTTTTTCCACACCCATAACAACCATCCATGCCGGATAGGCACCTACCATCGTGCTTCCTTCCACAATTGGTGCAATTAGACTTAGGAAATGAAGACCCACCACCATTCTCTTCTTGAGGTTTAGGGTTAGACACCCTCTCTTGGTTATACCTAGGGGCATTGGGGAAATCTTGATCGGAAAACCTTTGTTGAATTCTAGGTCGACCTTGTCCCTCGGACTTTGAATTAGAGAAGTTTCCATCACTGGTCCTAGCCCTTTTTACCTCCCTAGACTTTTCCTTGAGTTTCTCCTCCTAAATTTGTTGTGCATGGACCATAAGATGAGAGATGTCCATGTCACCAATGAGCATGGCAGTACGGAAATCTTTAACCACCATATCAGATATACCTGTCACAAAACTTATTCATCTTAACCCTAAAATCTGCAACCATTGTGGGAGCATAATTAGACAATTGGGTAAACTTTAGGGCATACTCCCTCACACTCATACTTCCTTGACGAAGTTAATGAACTCTTGCACCTTTGCTTCCCTCAACTCGAGGGGAAAGAACCTATCAAGAAACGCCAATTTAAACAATTCCCACTCTAGGGGACCCGCTCCTATCGGCCTCCCCTCCTTACATTGGTTATACCACACTTGAGCAACCCCTTTCAATTGGTAAGCGGCCAATTCCTCCTTCTCCACTGGAGTCAGCCCCATAATAGAAAGTACCTTATAGACCTCGTCGATAAACTCTTAAGGATCCTCCTCCACTTTGAAGCCATAAAATTCCGAAGGGTTCATCCTTGTAAAGTCCCTAACTCTTGAAGCCGCCGAATTCACATTAGGGTTCACGGGAGCTACTACTTCTCTATTGACTTGAGCTGTCATGGCTTGAGCCAACACTTGAAAAGCAGCCCTAAACTCCACATTTGTTACTTGTTCGGACAAATGATCAACCGGAGCTTGAGGAGGAGCTCTTTTATTCACATTGTCTTCCTCATTCCTTCTAGCGAAATCCCTTCGAGTAGTCATAGCCTGTAGACCATCGGGTAAGGATTAGGAGAAATATCTTATAGAGTTAAACTCTATCGCACAACTTAAGAGTAATGAAAGAAGTGGAGTTTCCTAAACATCTTGTAGCCTATCATTCATAAATGTGGCACGCTTCACACTCATAAACAAGACTCTACTAGACGTGGCTTATGAGACATCATACTAGGAGCATTCTAAACCTTGTGCTCTGATTACCAAGTTTGTCACGACTCAGGAGTACCCCCTAGATGTAACAGGGCGTATAGAACCTCGAAGGGCCCCATACAAGCCACTTAGTCCTCAGAACACAAAAAATAGAACAATAAGGGTAAAACATATTTCAAGTCTCAAAAAGTTTTTCAAAAAAGAAAGCGGAAGTCTAGACACTTTGTCTCATCATAGCCATCTATTACAATAGTGAATGAAATTGGGCCTAGCCTATACAACATGTTCAAAAGAGAAATACTAGAAATAGAAACTACAACAATAAAACTCCATCCTCGAAGCATGAGGACTCACCAAAGCACGAAATCTCAAGATCAACACTTAGCCACGAAACTAACCCTGAATGTCGGACCATACATTTGGAAAAAATGTAGGCAAGAGTATGTGTTAGTACAATAATGCACTAAGTATTAACTATGCATGAGAACATTTAAAACATTCTAAAGGGGACATTTCATTTCAAAGCATGCAATTTACCAATCTTAAACATCATTATACAAATAGTTGGAAAACATAAGTCATAATCATCATCTTCAATGCAAGCTAGCATCCTCTTTTAAAACCTATGAACACTATGAGATACTTATTTAAGCACATCTTAGTTCATCATTACCTTGAACACTACGAGATACTTCTTCAAGCATGTCTTAGTTCATTATTAATCTTGTTGTGGGAATAAGCCTTAACCGATATTGAGACCACGTGAACTATCACATGACCACTCGGTGTCTCCCACACCGAAAAGGGTTGGCCTACTTGCCTAAGGTAGAACCGGTAACTCTTAGCTTAGGTGGATCCACTAGCTAATATCCTACGGGGGCACGTAGTTTATGGGATAAGGAGATTGTTACTAGAAACTCGAAATACACTAGGTGAAGGTTTCCATCTCATGAGACATACCTTGGAAACCCGGACTCAACTATGTGAGAGTTCCCATTTTGGAAGCCCAGACTCAACTACGTGTGAGCCTCCATCTCATTATCAATATACACTTGGTGCTAAGCATACATCCCACAAGATAGTTAATTCTTTATTAATATCATTACTCATGAAAGGATGCCCTTGGCCTACCGATTCAAGATAGATCATTGATTTAACTCTTTAGACCATGCGTGAGCAACTATCACCATCCATGATCTATTTATGATGGCTCTTTAGCATTTGATTCAATTAGGTGAGAAAGTCTTTCAACCTATTAATCTTCATTATGTGAGAACTCTTTCACATTATGCTCAATGTGTTTTATGAGAATGTCCTTTCAACAACACCACAATAACAATATCATTGATACTTTACTCTCAAAGCATCATTAAAACAATTGCATCGATTTCATAGAAAATGCATAATCTCATACTTTACCTCCTTGAGGTTCAAAACCTACTTTCAATCATCACATCTAGAATTCAAACATTAGACATGGATTTCATTATAATTCATGTGATCTATCACCTCATGCATTAATTCATAAAATTCCTTTTTCATCAACAAAGACCCACATCATATCATCAACTTTGAGAAATATGGGAATTACATGGGTTCATGGGGAAACATCATAAAAATCATAAGAAATCATCAATTCATGCTTAATATAACTCAATTCAATCAATTCAATCAAGTTTGAAAGGAACCCATGACTTTTAAATTAAACCTAACAATTGGGGATTTCTATCTCCTTTGAAATTGAGATTTTGAAGGAACTCCATGGATGAAAGTTATCATACCTTAATCACAAAGACCAAGGAAATTGATTTGTAAAAGCTTGCTCTTGAAACCCTAGCTTGAATCTCCTTCTTCTTCTTTTTCTTCAATGGTTCTAGAGAGAGAAATATTGGAGAGGAGAGCTTTTGGCAATTTATTTTGCGTTTTGGGATATAATGACTTGAATGGTGAGTTTAAAGGGTTAAAATAGCTTATATAGGTGTACTAGGACTAGGCAAAACAACCTCACTTTAATCCAACTTAAACTGGAAAGTCCCAAAAAAAACTTCACTTGGCAGCCCACTTCCAGGCCTCACGAGAGGCACCACGAGCTGTGGTCCTCACCACTGGTCGTGGTCCCGCTCGTGGTCCTTGGAACAGTGGCTAGGCCACCAAGCCTTGGCCTCCAAGAGTTGAAGGCATCACCACGAGCCTTCCTACGAGTCGTGGTCTTCACCACTGCCCGTGAAGTGGCTCGTGAAGGTGAGCCAACTTGGGCAGCCCTTGGGGAGCTACTGCTTTAGCCATGACGGGCCGTGGTCCCCACCATTGGCCGTGGTGGTGGTCGTGAAGGTGGGGATGACTTGAATGGTGAGTTTAAAGGGTTAAAATAGCTTATATATGTGTACTAGGACTAGGCAAAACAACCTCACTTTAATCCAACTTAAACTGGAAAGTCCCAAAAAAAACCTCACTTGGCAGCCCACTTCCAGGCCTCACGAGAGGCACCACGAACCGTGGTCCTCACCACTGGTCGTGGTCCTGCTCGTGGTCCTTGGAACAGTGGCTAGGCCACCAAGCCTTGGCCTCCAAGAGTTGAAGGCATCACCACGAGCCTTCCTACGAGTCGTGGTCTTCACCACTGGCCGTGAAGTGGCTCGTGAAGGTTAGCCAACTTGGGCAGCCATTGGGGAGCTACTGCTTTAGCCATGACGGGCCGTGGTCCCCACCATTGGCCGTGGTGGTGGTCGTGAAGGTGGGGATGACTTGAATGGTGAGTTTAAAGGGTTAAAATTGCTTATATATGTGTACTAGGACTAGGCAAAACAACCTCACTTTAATCCAACTTAAACTGGAAAGTCCCAAAAAAAACCTCACTTGGCAGCCCACTTCCAGGCACCACGAGCCGTGGTCCTCACCACTGGTCGTGGTCCTGCTCGTGGTCCTTGGAACAGTGGCTAGGCCACCAAGCCTTGGCCTCCAAGAGTTGAAGGCATCACCACGAGCCTTCCTACGAGTCGTGGTCTTCACCACTGGCCGTGAAGTGGCTCGTGAAGGTTAGCCAACTTGGGCAGCCATTGGGGAGCTACTGCTTTAGCCATAACGGGCCGTGGTCCCCACCATTGGCCGTGGTGGTGGTCGTGAAGGTGGGGGCAGCGCTTGGGGAAGCTTGGGCAGCCTTGGTCCCTTCCCTTTGGCCCTTGCCCTCTTGACCTTGGTCCTTGCCCCTTGTCCTTGGCTTGAACCCTCATACTAACCTCTAGTTTAGCCTACTAATTTCCGGGGTGTTGCACATATAAACAGAAAAATTATTTCAACTACTCAATTCTTAAACAACTGATCACAACCATGACAATTTATGGTTCATATCTACTTTTTTTTGTGAGCTTTTTCTTTATGTCATGACTTTGTCCGACAACTTACATTAGTATTTTATCCAATGATCTGTAAAATTTTATCTTTTATTATTTTTTATTGAATTACTTTTGTGTTTTTGGTTATAAAAACTTTTTAAGCATTCTTGATGGAATCAGAATTGAGGAAGAGACAACAAAGAGAGCATAAATTCTGCCGCGACTTGATAAGGTACTTGTACCTACTAATATATTTTATTGGGAGTTGAAATGTTGTTGTATTAATCATATCTCCAAAATGTCGTAAAGATTGGGCGATATCGAAAATTCTCAATCCTTTGGAAAAGTAATAACTCTTTGAAAAAGTCACAACCTATCGAAAAAGTCACAATCCTTCAATGTGAAAAGGTGTCTGCTTTTAATATATTTTATAATATAAATAAATATAGTATGAAATATTTTGTAGGATTTGGGCCAGACATTTGATATTATTACTTATCCAGCTTCCTTGAGATAATCAATAAATCGGACTAATGGTCCATAAAGTTGCTTAAAAATATAGTATAAAATATAGAATATGTACTAAATTGAGTGTTCAGAAGAAGAAGAATAGAAAACTTAGAAAATTTGTGGTTTAAAAATATGAGAGAAACCCTTTATTTATAGCCAACAAAGGGTAGTATGAACAAATGTTTATTATGCCTTATTGGAAAAGTAACAACCTTTTGAAAAAACCACAACTCTTTGAAAAAGTCACAATCCTTCAATGTGAAAAGGTGCTTTCTTTTAATACATTTTATATTATAAGATAAATAAATATAGAATAAGTAATAAATTGGGTGTTTTAAGAAGAAGAAGAAGAATAGAAAACTTAGAAAATTCGTAGTTTAAAAATGTGAGGAAACTCGTCTATTTATAGCCAACAAAGGTAGTACGAACATATGTTGATTGTGTCTTATCTGAAAAGTCACAACTCTTTAGAGGATGGATGGATGTTATCATGGATATTGCTAGTTGTAACCTTTCTTGATTCTCCTAATTACATGTAATTGTTTTTATTTCCTATATTTTTTACCAGTCGGTGCCTTCCAGAATAACAAACATGTGACTTGGTTTGTTCATAATTCTTTAGTTGTTCTTTTTTTTCAAAAATAATATATTTCAAAATATTTTTAGTTTTTAAAATATGATTTAAAAGTTTTTAAAAACTGAATGAGATCTTTTTATGATTTACTAGCTCTAGAATAATCAAAGAACACACGTTTGAGAATACAAGGGGATGATATCTTTCATGTTATAAATTTATCATGGCATATTTAGGAGTGTTTATGAACAATGACATGGAAGAGCAAGAAAAACTAGCTGCTACTAGCTAAAGAATGAATAAAAGGTCATCAAATTGAATATCTTATACTTTGCATGCATATGTACCAAATAATAGAGAAAGTGATAATTGACTAATCTATGAAAAATCACTCAATATTAAGAAGCCAATTATATCAAAAAATAAATATTATAATTGAAAATATGTAGAAGATAAAATTCATTAAAGGTTCTTACCTTTAATATATGTGACAATGCCAATATTCTAATACTCGGATATTAGAAAATGATTATTCATAATCTTAATGAGGTCATGGATTACTGCGCAAAGCGCGGGTAAGTTATCTAGTTTATTAATATTATTCTAGTATTTAATAGTTGATAAACAATTTTTATGGTATAAAGAGGGTAAATTTAAACTATTTGTAATAGGTTTAATGCATATTTGACCCAATAAACGATGGAGAGGTAAAAGTAATGCAATAGGCGGAAGGACATTTTAGAACAATTTCTAATAAATTGATGACATTTTAAACCTTTTTTTCTGTAAAATAAAACCAAATTGTGAAGCGCAAAACCAATCTCGAATTGAATTCAGTTGGTTACCCTAGCAACAGTTTTCTGTCATATTGGATAGGTTGTAGAGATATTACATAAGGAAAAATGAACAACTCTGGCATCCATGGTGGAAGTTCATAGGCAGCATATAACTTCCGTAAGGTTCATGTATGGTCTATTACTTATGATAACCGAAAAGAGAAACTAAATGGAAGAAGTAGCAAGCATGGTGATTGAAAAGTCTTTTGGCTAAATAAGCAAGCCCCTACAACCCAACTATTTATTTACTAAACTCTACGCATTTCATTGGTGGTAATTGTATGAAGTCGCCAGCATCCTCTTCACTGTCAGTTTCAATCCAGCCATAACAAGGAAATGCCCTTCTTGGTGGCTGAAGGCAAACTCGCTTTGAGTAAGGAAGAGTTGTTGGGATATGATCAGCAGCAGGGGCAGGCACACTATTAACTGAAGTTGGAGGTACAGTAACATTAATGTTACTGCCTCGACTCCCAGAATTTCCACCATCACTGCAAAACACATTAGCCGGCCTCTTCTGGATATAGGAGGTTTGGTCCTCCTCTATGTCTTTACACCTATGTTCAACTCCTTCAGCTGGTGGGAGACATAATACTTCTGCAAAACAGGGTTGTTAGGGAAATTTCACAATCCAAGTTCCAGCACCAGTGAACTATTGGAATGAATGGAACTGCTACAGTTACAATTAAAAGAGAATGCAATAGTGCAGCCTCCCTAATCTATTGGTCTATGATTTGGATGTTTTTTTATTCCTAAAAGATGACAGATGGAATAAAAGTGAAATAGAAGGCTTAGAAGGGAGATAATGAAACTATGTGGTTGTCTTCCAAAAGCAAAGGAATGATCCGTTTTTTTAGTTAAATGATCTGATGGGTCCAACAAACAATTAATTATAAACAATATCTGAATTATAAATAAATAAATAATAGGCTAAGATTCTAAATAAAGGATGATAAATAAATGGGGTCTTCTTTATTCTTAACATCTCGTGATCTTCAACCAATTATGCGCTTCAATAAAATTACCGGGAGTAAGCACTATAGCCTGTTTCCAGTACTCAGCGGCTTGATCGAATCAAGCCTCTGCAATTTCAGAATCTCCTGTTGAATAGCCAGGGAGCCAGATTCAATGTTTTTCAACATTGTTAAGCTGATTTCCATTGCTTGGCATTCGCAACTAAATGGCTACACCATGGACGAATTACACATATCAAGAAGTAGAATTAGCACAGACGTTCAGTTCCTTACCGGTACTGCCAATGTCTTGTTTGTTGCTACAAAGCTCTTCGTGTGTAGGTTCTACTGTATCAGCAAGCTTAGAGCATCCTGTTTCTCCTAGAGTATTGCTAGATTCATTGTTTGTGGAATTAAGAATGCCTGAAGGACAAGTGGTACTTAATAAAGCAGGGTCTTCTGCTCTTTCTTCTTGTGAGGAAAAACCCTGCTATAACTCAAAAGTCTTCAGCTATTCCAGTATATGCATATATTAATCAAGGTGCAATGAACATCAGTAATAATCATATCAATATTGAAGGAGAGATGAAAAATTTCATCAGCGTCATTGCATTTCATATAGTTGGCAGTTGGCACTCGATGCAATACAGATATGAACCTGTAGCTAGTTTTCTATTTATACAAAACTCAACCAGAAATAACAACTAAATGTACCCCGAATGGAGACTATAAGCAAATGTGGCTCAGCCCTGTGTAGTTAAAAATATCATACAATTTAGACTAGCAGTCTAAGAACTATGTGTGTTCAAAGGTGAAATATAGATCCGGGAGTTCGACTCAGAAATAAAACATGTGTCTTGTTTCTTCTTTGGTTTGTTGTACTAACCAATAATAAAAGGAAGAAGACAATCTATCAATTGACTTATGGTACATAAGATGCATCATCTATGAATTGACTTATGAAACATAAGATGCATACAGAGGACAAGGGTGGAAATAGGGTTCTTTGAGGTTCACATTTACAGCAAAAAGAAAACTTAATTGCTTATTGGGCTTGATTCAGAAGCAGCTCTTATTGTTAATAGCTGACAGTCTCAGAACCAGGTGATCGTTTTAGAGGAAGCTGGGATCAAAGATGCTTCATTTATTTCTAAGAGACCAAGGGAAGCAAGTGTGACGAGCTGGATAAACTCCAACCAAGAGAAAGCACTTAGTGTAAAGCAGAAAAGAAGATAAGCATGATAAGAGAAACAAGTGACTGCATCATCTAGCATGCTCAAATCAACAGCAAAAGTTTTGCCTCGTTCAAGTTTGGGTCGGCTATATAAATCCTTACTGTCATGTTGCTTCATTTAAGTCAGACTCAGTCAAATATTCATCTAGCATGATCTAATCAATTGTCAAAAATATGCAGACATGAATAGATAGCAAGTTGATGAACGGAATAAAGGACATGGATTTTTATACTAACAAGTTCTACAAAGCAAGCCTTCCATCTTCTCATTCATACCGGAGGAAGCAGGGTAGAAAATATGATAACCTCTCTCTGCACCATCCCACAATTACAATGTAAGCACCGTTACAAGTCTACCAAGCACAAGACATGCCCTGAAGTAGCTTTATGGAGTGACTAATACCACCTCAACAATGAAATGCTAGATTAGCACCTCATACAGATTTAGCTCTACATAGTGTAATATTCCCTGCCTTTGGGATGTGCTAATCAGCCTCTGCAATAGGAATCTACCGGCTTTGCAGAACCATAACATTCAGTCTTGGACTAGAAGGAAAGATTGTGATAAGATGTACTTTAATCACCAATACACATTCATTATTAGTGCAGACCCGCAGGATATGTGAATCAACAACGCTTAAAGCAGTTCTAAGCATCTATTATTTGTGCCACAGAAAATCATTCCCTCTAAGCATCTACTATTTGTGCCACAGAAAATCATACCCAGACAAAATACTCAAGTAGATCAAGTTTCAAAGAAATTTATAAATGACCGTGTGGATGCTCATACTAGAACACGTAAATGATTGATTAGAGCAGCCTAAGTTAGCAGTAAGATCCACTTATATTGATTTCAATGAGATGCTTTACATATCTTTTAACGGATTTGAGGAACCATTTTTCCTAACAGCAAAGGAGACCACATGATGGAATAATCACTATCACAGGTTATAGAAAACCCGAGGGATAATACATGAAAGGAACAAGTAACCAAACAATAGCAATGAGGAAGAATGGGCAATAGACTCCTCATGACATAAGGACAATTATTTATCAATAAAATTAGATGACACAAGTATACAGCCTGCAGGAAGCTGTTTTCCTGCATACATTGAATGTATGTATACAGGTAAAACTGAATAGGCAGATTTTTGACCATTCATGATCAAAAAGTATGAACGTATCAATTCATATATTTGGAAAGGGAACTTCATGTCCTGCTTACAATATGATTTATCATGAACATTGTTTAAAAGGCTACTGACTCATACTTCTTAATCCATATTAAAAAAAATAGCAAACTAAAAATCGTAGATTACCTTTGAGGAAGGAAGAGCTGTAGGGTGATGATCAACAGGAGGGGTCACATGATTAACCGGGCATAGTGAAGCAGTTGGATAGTTATTCCCTAATTGCACATGACTCCCAGAACACACTTTCAAATAATTAACGTGGCAGGGGGAGGAAGTTGGAGGTGAAGCAAAATCATGAGAGTTACTCCCTGATTGCACTTGATTCTTGGAATTCCCACCATCACAGCAAACAGCATTACGCATCTCCTTCTGAGTAGAGATTTGACCTTCCACTACGTCTTTCCAGCTATTTCCATCTCCTTCAACTGGTGGGGGGTAAAATACTTATGCAAAACAGGGTTATTAGGGAAATTTTCGTGACATGGACCTCAAAGTCATATAGGCACTCTTACTGTTTCATAAATAAAAGAAGCAAGAGTTTACATTCAAGTTTCAGCACGAGTGGACTATTGCGAAACAAAAAAAAAATTAATGCTGCAGTAGAAAAGAATGCAATATTATATCTTCCTTATTCTGTTAACAATTACATACCCAGTGTAATCCCACAAGTATGGTCTGAGAAGGGTAGTGTAGGCAAACCTTAACCCTACCTTAAAATGTAGAAAGACTGTTTCCGGTAGACCCTCAGCTCAAGAAAATAACATAGAAAAACAATTTGGGAAAAGAAATATGGAAGTGAAGAGTTATGATAAAATACTAAAGATAGCATGACAAAGCCTTCTGAAAAAAGAACAGTAACAACAATGAAATAACACTACAATCGAAGTACAAGAAACAACAAATAGTAACAGAAATCAAAGACCAAAAACCAACTACTATTATGGAGCAGTAAGTGAGACAACTCTCAACTATCTACTAGCCCTCTACCCTAATCCGTATCCTTCATAGCCTCCTATCTAAAGATCATATCCTTGGTAAGTTGAAGTTGCGTCATTTCCTGTCTAATCACCTCTCTACAATACTTATTTGTCCTACCTCCATTTCTTCTTAAACCATCCATAGTCAACCTATCACACCTCCACACTGGGGCATCCGTGCATATCCTCTTCACATGCGCGAACCATCTCAGCCTCGTTTCTTGCATCTTATCCTCCGGTGAGGTCACTCCTATCTTATCCTAGATATCTTTATTTCTAATAATATTTTCCCTAGTAAGCTCACACATCAAACTCAACATCCTCATTTCCGCAACTTTCATCTTTGGAACGTGAGAGTTCTTAACTGGCCACACTCCACCCTATACAACATAGTTGGTCAAACTACCACAACACCACCCTATAGAACTTGTCTTTAAGTTTTGGTGGCACCTTCTTATCCCTCCATATGCGCGCCTCCATTTCATCCACCCTAAACCAATATGATGTGTGACATCATCATCAATCTCCCCACCCTGGGTATCAAGCCTCACTTCCCCATCAGCCTCATGAGTTTCGTCAGTGAACTTGCACTCCAAGTATTCTAATCTTCCTTGATTTGTTGGTATACTAAATTAGTTTATCTGATTAGGATGCATGTTACTCATGCATTGGCTTGGCCAAATGTTTTTCTACTTTGGTAAACTAATTTCCATTGCTTAATAGCTAAATTGCTACTCCATAAACAGAAACTTAGACAAATCAAGCAGCAGAATTAGTACACACTACCAGTTCCTTACCAGTACTGCAAATGTCTTGTTTGTTTCTGCAAAGCTCTACATATATTGGTGCTAGTGCATTGACAAGCTCAGAGCATGACGTTTCTCCGACAGTAATACCAGCTTTGTTGTATGTGGAATCAACGAGAGTGCCTGAGGGACCAAGGATGCTTTGTAAAGCAGGGTCTTCTGCTCTTTCAACTTGTGAGGAGACACCCTGCTATAATTCAAGGTCTTTAGCTAATCCATCATATTCATATACAACTCTAGCGGCAATGATATCAAATAACAATCATATCAATATCAAAGAAGAGGTGAAAACTTTGAATCAACAATCATTTCATGTAACTGGCACTACATGCTATACACAGATTAAACCATATAGCTGATTCCCTATATATACAAGCTTAACCAGAAATAACATTTTAATGCACCCTGAACAAGACACACAAAAATATCTGATCCAAGGAAGATAAGAAAATGTAGCTCAGCCGTGTAGTTATAGATATCAAACAGTTTAGGCTAGCAGTTGTAGAACTATATATTTGTTCAAAAGTGAAATATAGATCCTAGAGTTTCACTCAAAAAATAAATCATGCTTCTTGTTTCCTGTTTATTTTGTAGTGCTAACAAATAATAAAGGACAGAAGCCAATCTATGAGTTGATTTATGAATAATAAAAATACATACAAAGGACAATGGTGGAAGTAGAAGTATGTTAAGATTAGCAATTCCAGCAGAAAGAAAACTTAATTTCCTATTGGGCTTGATTCAGAAGCGGCTCGTATTGTTAATAGCCGACAGGCTCAAGACCAGGTGACGATTTTAGACAAAGCTGGGAACAAAAGATGCTTCATTTAGTTCTGAGAGACCAAGGTAAGCAAGATGCGCTGGATGAATTTCACTAAGAGAAAGCACTGAGGAGTAAAGAACGAGATCAAATAAATACGACAAGAGAAGAAAGAGGTGACTGCATCATCTAGCACACTCACCAATTAACAATAACAGATAAACCTGAATAAATAGTATGTCACTGTAAAGCATAAAGGACAAGAATTTATCCTAACAGGTTCTACAAAGCATCCATCTTCTCATTCTTTCCTTAGGAAATCAAGATAGTAAACATGATAAGCTCTCTCTGCAAAGCCCCAAGATTCAAAAAGTAAGAGCATGTTTGGATTAGCTTTGTGGATGGAATTGGATCTATCTTATGGCTTTTGGCTTATTTTTACCATTGTAGCTTAAAACATTTTTATTTTATTTTTTTGAAATTGGTAAGGTTGAATTTTTCAGCATACCTTAATGCTAGCTACCTCAAAAAAGGGATAATTACAGATTTCCTATCAAATCTATAATTTGATCTATATCATCTATACAAAGTTGTTTACACCAAAAAAGTAGTGATACTATACAATTCCATTTAACTTTGTGGATGGAATTGGATCTATCTTCAAAACATCTTCCATTTCTTTCTTTCCACACTAACCACCATACACATGATGGTATTAGCTTCCACCATCTCTTTTGACTCTTACTGCCTCCCCTCCTAATCCAGCACCTCAACAAATCTGATTAATGTTCTGGCATTGTCCAGTTCATGCTTGTGATGTTGAGAAACAGGTTCCAAATTTGAGCAGTAAACTTACAATGCAGGAAGAGATGGTTATTTGTTTCCCCTGTCAAGTTGCACAAAAAACACCTAGGGACCAGTTGCCTGCCTTTCTTCTGTAGAACTTCTTCTGTTAAACGTGCTCTCTTTATCACTAACCAGGTGAAACACTTTACTTTTGTAGGAATGTCACTCTTCCAAAAGTAATTCCAATTATATTTTGGGTCCCTGTAGTCCTCTTTTGTAGGCATTGTTGACTGAGAAGACTCCATCCTTACTATGTTTCCACGGGATCTTGTCTATTGTTGTTGTTGTTATAATCATTCCAGCTAGTTTTCGCAGTAGCGCTGCCACCCTCTCCACCTCCCAATCATTAAGTAGTCTTCTTAAAGATGTCCCATCCCTGTTATGTCCAACAATCACTCACTCTAGCATCAGGGTTCTCACACATTAGAAACAAGTCTGGAAAAAGTTCCTATAAGCACTTTTTAAATTTACCCAAACTCTTCAAAAGTGCTTAAAAGCTATTTTGCCTTAAAAGCACTTAAAATAAGCCAATTCAAACAGGCTCTAAAAACTGTCTCAACTCAACAAAACACAAGGCGAGGCATGCATAAAAGTAACTCTATGATGTGATTAATACCGCCACAATAATGAAGCGCTAGATTTTCGCCTCAAATGGATATCAGTCTGCATAGTATAAGCTTTCCTACCTTTGGAATGTGACAACCAGCCTCTGAAAGTAATACAGAAGAGGAAACTACAAGCTTTGGAAAACCATAATTTTCAGTCTTGGACTTCATGAAGGATTGTGATGAGATATATTTTAATCACATATATACATTCATTATTAGTGCAGTCTGCAGGATATGTGAATCAACACTGCTAAAAGCAGTTCTACGTGTTACTTGTTTAAGATATCTATATATATTAATTGATTTCAAAGTCCTAAATATTAGGAAAATTATTACTCCCTCTGTTTCAGTTTGTTTGTCTTCCTTTCCTTTTTAGTCTGTTTCAAAAAGAAAGTCTTTCCTTTTTTGGCAACTCTTTAATTTCAACTTTCCACAAGACATATTTAAGACCAAAAGATCAAAGGATATTTTGGTACATTCTACATATCTTAAGTTTAAGAGCACAAGATTCAAAAGTCTTCTTTACTTTCTTAAACTCTACGCCAAGTCAAAACTAAACAAACAAATTGAAACGGAGGGAGTAAATGATAAGGTCATCTATCTATTTGTTTGTCCATCTGTCTATCTGTTTGTCTATCTCTCAACCTAAATAATGGTAAGCTCTAGGGAAATGTTGATAGACTTTTTTATTATATGTAGAGTAAATTTCACATTCGAAAATTATACTGGAATAGAGTCCTCTATAACTCCACTTCAATTCAAGTATTGGCATCATAGGTTATTGTAATTTGTAAGCTTTTTAACATTAGAGAATGCACCAAGAAAACAGGTAAAAAAAAAACAAGTGGGTAGCTAAAACTTCAGGAGCTGAAAGTGACATAGTAAAACAATTTTGTTATGCTAAAGTTTGTTACATACTACATAGGGCTGGGGCTTAAAGGACTAGACACAATGGATAACCCAGACACAATAAAAAAGGTTGAGCAATGGTGTAGTCTAAAGTAATTATGATATTGTACTCTCTTTTTTTTAACTTTAAATTAATATAAGAAAAAGAAATATAATGTCACAAGAATATTTATAAAGTTAAATCTCATTGAGGACTTAGTCTTTAAAAGGTTTACAATAATAATACTTAATAAATTTCAATGCTTAGGATTATAAAAGATAACACTAAATCGTGGAGTATACTACAATTACATATCATATTTTTACTTTGTCTTATTCAACAAATCTTTGAAGAATCTTGACAAAAGTACTTGTGTTACTTGCATATTTAAGTAGGTTACAAAATAATAATTTCATATTCTCATAGAAGTCCACAGACATAATAAGGTAGTGGAGTTGGATCTCTTTCTTATAGATCTAAAGCTAAATGACATCAATATTCATTATTTTGGGAACTCAAATACATTGTATAATACTCCTATCTATGTAATTTTTAGAAGTTGTACTCATGTACATGCGTAAAGTGTGTACCCTAAAACTAGTTTTAAAAAAATATAGCATTGTTATACATGGTCTATGAAGAGGAGCATGGATTCACGTGAACCCATTCCCCAACCTATAGATACACCCCTGGTAAGATCCACCTTTATTGATTTCAATGAGATGGTTTACATATTTTTTAACAAATTCAAGGAACCATTTTCTCGAACAGAAGTGGAGACGTTTGACAGACCACAGGTTACTGTAAACACGAGATATAATTCATGAAAGGCACAAGCAGCCAAAACACCAGCTATGAGGAAAATTGAGCAGTAGACTCCACTTGACATGATGACAGTTCTTCACCAACAGTTAGATGACACAAGGATACAGCCTGCACAAGGATACAGCCTGCAGGAAGCTACACTAGAGACAAACAATGTCCTCTATTTGATGGATCAAGCATTAACATGCAATTTCCACTTCAACTCCATTTAGCAGAAAAGTTTGCAATATAGCTGTAAGGATCACCGACTTTTAGTAATTTCTTAAAATATATTTCTGCTGGAGTTTTGTTAATAGCTTGAACGACACACTTCTCTAGCGGATTCCGGTTCAAAGAAGGGATTATTACTTGGATATACAGACCAGTAGAATAGTTTCAGATCCATCTAACTAAAGGAAATAATAATCATCAGTTTGACACTCAATTTTATCTTCAAATATACGTTGGACGGAATTAGTTCTACCCTACTGGTATATCTTCCATAAGAAAATAAAGGATTCCAATATAGTAAGATGAGTTTATCCAATATGCTTATATAGGTCAGTATACATTACTTAAAACAGGGTTTCACAGAAAATCATGTTTCATTTACAGTAAAAGGTTTCGATTCTACTTTTAAAAAATACTGTAATGTAATTTGGATATGTAGCTATGTTGAATGAATGAAGATAGAACTGAATAGACAAACTTTTCAACATTCATAATAAGAACAAATTAGACAAACTTTTCAATATTCATAATAAGAACAAATTTAGCTGTCAAACAAAATGAGTCCCAATGATCAATTTATCAATTGATATAGGTGGAAAGAAACTTCCAAGTCATGCTTACAATCCGACTTCTCATGAACAGTGTTTAAAAGCTACAGGTTTATGCTTCTTAATAAATGTAAAATTCATAGCAAGACTCAAAATTGTAGGACTGGGAGCATTTGGTACAGCGAAAAATGTTTTATCAAAACATATATATTCCTTGATGGAATTATATTTTAGTATTTCTCTATGTTGAGAAATCTATTCTCTTCAAGGAAAATATTTTCCACCAAAACAGAACATATCTTCCTTCCCTTGCACATATATCCCAACTCTTACTACCTATAATTGGCTTCAATCAACATAGACACTGTTGCTCCACATTACTTGTTTTAATCAACAATTAGACATTGTTGTCAAATTTTTAATAGGAAAATTATCACTAAAACGCACTCCCCCTATCCTATCTACTCCTCGTACAATTACAATTTGTCATTTACTATTTTATCCAATCAAAGCTGGAAAATAACACAGAATTGATTAGTAAAACATTTTCCCCAAAGAAAAAATTTCAGCAAAAGTCATCGAGTATTGAACCTTTTGTTTCGTAGAGTCTTCCTCATTGATCTCTTGATCACGAAGAATCGCTTCAATGAGTTCTTTGTAGCCATATTCCTCAATAAAGGCCCATCCATCATCTCCACCGTATTCCTTAAAAATAGTGACGATAAATAAGCAAAATTTCGCGTAACCCATTTGGTAAGCCCAAAAGAAGAGCGCCTAATCCAGAAAATCGCAGGATTAACGAGTTCCATGGTTCCAAAATCACCGTAGGGAACCAAAACAGGGAAACCCACCAGATTCTTAACGCTTACCTTCAGAAGTTGTTTTACTGTTTTCTGAACAAGCCGTTCGTCAAATCCGAAAGCTGTCATGGCATCAGTTGCTGCGTCCATTCGGCTTAATCGCTGCGAATAAAACCTATCAACAGTGGAAGAAAACAGTATAGCACAATGCAAAGAAAAAAAAAGTGAAATTTCAAACCTTTCTAGGTCTTCCTCTGGGTGCCATTGTTGCGTGCTTCGAACGCCTCAACACAAAGCAGAAGAGGAGACGAAAGAGTGCAATGAAGTACTGTATGTTTTATTCCTGAAACTGACTATATGTTGCAATCTACCCTTTTTTTACTTCTCCAAAATACCCTTGTAATTAAAATGAACCTGTTTGCATTGCTTCATTTAAGGCATCCTTTGGTTTGGTAGAGTAAGGTAAAACCTCTATAAATTAATACTTGGTAATTAATAATTTTTCTAAAATAATATTTTTCTTCGGTTTTGATTTGGGCCAATGAAAAAAATCACAAATTTCGATAAGATAATAAGATAATATATTTCCAGAAGACCCCTGTATAAATATCTGGTCCCATTAATATCATAAATTAATAATTCTTTAAAAGTACAAATATATCTAAGACAATTTAGTGAAATATGATTGTATTGTGTTCTGTTTTTTCTTAAAATTTAAATCTAGTTGAAACTCATCTCTAACTTTTCTTATTGCATCCAAGAGCTCTAGTGTTGTCTTTTCGAACTGCACCATAAAATTGTGAAGAGTTCTAGATGTGATAAGTGTTTCCTTATGCGTAACTGGTTCCAAAGGTATAGCATCATCTTTAACTTCATCATCAACATTATTTTTTTCCGATGGTATCCACAATTTCTTCTAAGCTCTGGACCTCTGAACATGTATCACTTTCACCTGGATAATCTAACAAGTTCTTGACATCCATTTTGTTGTGGTAACCGAGATCATTAACCATGACCTCAAGTTCATGAATGACGTTTTCACAAGTGGGTTCATTCAAATTCTCTAAGATTGCATCTCCCGAACGAATTTTACAGTGTCGAAAACAATTTGTTATTGTCTCTTGCTGAACATTTGTTGTCCAAGCAGGAATTGCAAAATTGATAGCATCCAAAACATTAATCTTTGCTGGATCAGTTTGTCCCACTTCATAGCCTTCTAATATCCTATGATAAAATCTGTTACGATAATACACCTTGAAAGCTCTTATTATCTCAGCATCACAAGGTTGAATTTTGGATGTCATGTTGGGCGGCAAGAAAAATAATTCAACATTTTGTAGTCCTTCAATTTTTCTAATATGGGCTGGACAATTATCTACCATAAGCAAAACTCGTCTACCATGCATTTTGTGGTCAAACCAACGAATATATTCATCAAAAAACACACTTGTCATCCATACTCTTTTGTTTGCACGATAGTGACAATTCGATAAATATGATACATAAATTAGTAAGATACAATGATTTTGATGTATTCGTTGTACTTTATGTATAATTTTTTTTTTTATGTGAAATCAATAAATATGATACATAAATTAGTAAGATACAATGATTTTGATATAATCAAAATTAACCTTCATTAAATCTCAAACCATTCTTTAAATTAATAAATATTAATTTATCGATTAAATAATATCTGTATAAAATAATAAAATTTCATGGTCCCACCTATATTAATTTATAGAGGTTTTACTGTATATAAAAATAAGGCTTAAGTCATACACCGCCCTTAAAGTTGTCCGCATAATTCACTTAGACACTTTATCTTGAGCTTGTTTCAATTGAACACCTTTATTAGTTAAAAAATATATCTATTGAACGTTTTGTGACAATCAACTAAAAATAAAGAGTGTGTGTCATACACTCGTGAATGATGTGACATAGTAACAAATAAAAAAAAGATATATGGCATTTCGTCCATAATAACAAGTAAAAAATAAATTAGAAAGAGAAATAATAGAAAAACTATGTTTTTAACAAAAAGGAAAATAAAGAAAAAGAAAAAAATCTTCTTTCCCTCATTTCTTCTTTTGCCAGAACACCCCACTCCACCCAACCCATCCACCC
>JAJONR010005020.1:0-62369 GCA_029582245.1 Solanum etuberosum
ACCCCAAAAGCTAGCTCTTGAGGAGAGGATTTCCCAAGTCCATATAAGGAGACCACTAGTCCATTCCCCATTATCTCACCCAGACTCCAGGTTTTATATTTTCGTGATCCCATTCAACGTACTCAAGTTTCTTGAAAGATATTACTTTATTCAATATAGATTGTCACGCCCCGAACCTACACCCTGGACGTGGCCGGCACTCGAGAACCATTGTTGGCCCCCAAACGAACCCTCATCCTAGCTGACTAAAAGCGGAATACTAACTCAAGCATACATAAACATCACATTGAAAGAAACGTTTAAAAACAGTTTTACTTAATCTCAAAACTTCGATGAATATACTAAGTATGAAATATAAGTTTTAAACTGAAAGACTCTCCAAAACTGTCTATCTATGAAGCCTCTACTATACAAAGATGAGTGTCGGGACAAGACCCACGACTCCTTAAGGGAACTACTACCAACAACTCATAAAATCGGAGTCCTCCAGAAGCAATGAGGTCTTACTCAAAAACTGACGAGTAGATTAAGTGATCTCAACAGACTCTTATTGAGGATCTTAAGAACCTGTATCTGCATCATTAAAAGATGTAGGTCGAATGACATCAACACATTGAATGTACGAGTATGCAATATTTTTGAATAAAAAATAACTGAATGTAAAGGTTGCAGTAGATATAGATGTATACTCAATTGAATGTAAAGAAATAAAGAAGTGAAATCATTACAACTTTACAAAAATACTTACTCATAACTGAATTCATCATATTAAGTGACAATAAAAATACACTTTTAACTCTATTTGGGAGATTCTCTAACCGACAACCATTATTATGAGCTACATGATGATACAACGTCTCACCCACGCTGCCAGAACTGTCCTATACCTTGCCGGGATATAAGACACCTCAATTAAGTTAATCCACTAAGCTCTACCCGAAGGCACTACAGATTCATCTAAAAAATATAATCCTTTACCTATGTTGGCATACATGGTTTATGAGGATTTTGAGTTGTCTGAAGTCATCCTCATATCGGTACTCAATACTACTCCCAATAATATATATATACTCATGCTCAAATGTATAAAACACACTCTTTCTCTGTTTTGAGGTAATTACTCAAAATAACCTCTTAAAAGAGGTAACTGAAATATCTCTTAACTCATTAACTCATTTAGAAATCAAAGTTTCTCTTTTCTCAATGTAAAAACTGATACCTTTGGGAATACTTAGTTCCCTTATACTCATACTCAATTCATATTTGAAAACTCTTTCTGAAAACTATATCAAAAATCATATTGTGATCCGATCATTGATGACTCGGAAAGTCATACTGCATAAACATTGATGGCATATTCGACTGTCATACTAATCATGTTTTAAAACTCTTTTCTCAAACTCCACTTTACTTTCTCAAAAACTCAGTTTGAAATAAAAATGTTGGCTTTAAAAGATTCTCAAAATGTATAAGTCAAAATAGGGTTCATGCTGAAATATAGACATGAACAACTCAACTCAAGGATCTCAATAACAATATAGAAAACTCAATACTTAGAACTCAAGAACTTAGAATTCAATGATACTACTCATCTCAAGAATACTCAATTCATAGGGTTTATGCTGAAATATAGACATGAACGAATCAACTCAAGAATCTCAATGCATAACATATAGCAATTCAATAATTAGGAATAGAATTTCAAAAAGAATCAGAAACTCAAGAACTCAAAATCAACTCATTTCAAGAATACTCAACTCTAAGGATAGAACCCTAGATTACTCTTTTACTGATTTGAAAGTAGATGTAGGGCGTGAGGACGATGATAGCCTTACATACCTGAAAGAAAAAATTTCTTGAAGAATCTTGAAGAAGAACTTGATTAGAAGCCTTGAAACCCTAGCTTGAAGGAGAACAATAAAAAAACCTTTCTTAAGATTCTTGAATTAGTTTCTTGAAACTCTATGGCTAAGAATTAGGATTCTCATTAATGATTCGTAATTGTATGAAGAAATTTGAGTTGGAAAAATGAAAAGGATTGAAAATCTTGAATGAAAGTCTTTTACTTTGATTTTTCCTTAGGGTTTTGTCTTAGGATTTGAGAGAGAAGAGAATGGGGGATTAAGAGATAAAAATCTGATTGGTTTAGGTCTTTAATTAGTGAAGAAATTCATTTAGGGTTTTTTTAGAGGTAAAAAGACAAAAAGGACCCTTTTTAATGTTTTCCTGTCGGCTAACTCGTCACTGCACTGTATCAGGTTACTAAAATGGTCATAACTTTTTACTCAAAACATGGATTTTTGCGACATTATTGGCATTGGAAATAAGATTAAAATACCTTTAATTTGATAGGTTATGTGCCACGTAAATTTTTATATTCTAAGAGATATAATCGTTTGAAGTTGACCCAAGTAGAATCTTATATCAAAGCTTAATCGGTAAGAAAGCTTTCAACTCAACTTTGTGCTAGGAGATTCTAGTGACCTTAATTCATATCCAAAATCATTCTCAAACTAAAGACTTGACCTTAACACCTAAGAACAATTAAGAATCACTCTTTACAATCTTATTCACAAATGAAGAATGATTCGAGTCTTAACTTAAAAAAATTGGGTTGTTACAATATCTCTCCCTTGGGATCATTCGTCCTCGAATGACGGTTAAAATAAGAATAAAAGGGAAAGGAATTACTCTTACTATCATTTTGACTTCTGAACTTGCCTACTAATATAGGCAGAATTGATTCATACTAAGAGTTTCGAAACTAGACTCGAGCACGCTTGACACGAAGCTCACCTAAGATTTCAAGATTACAAGCAAGGACATGAAAAAAGAGTATCTGGGCACGAAGTAAGAATAAGAATACTAGGCCTTAAGAGATAGACTGATAGATTTCAAGTTTAGGAACACATGCCATATCATCATCACCATCACTAACACAACTGAAAAAGGGATCACTGAAAAAGCTTAGAGCGAAAGATCATAAGCACGATTCTTTCGAGAAATCTGCTATAAGAATATGAATTACATAACATTATGTTGCTAGCCATTGAGATCAAATCATGAAGTTGCGATACTGAGCATACTATGAGACATGAGTGCTTATATGAATAGGTTCATACCATGAGGCTGATATCCATAACTTTATAGAGTAAGATTTAGATCAATGGGCTAAAGTCTTTACCCCTCATTCTAGGAACTGAGCATAGATGTGAATTTATCTGAAGTGTATGAGCATAAGTCATGAACACAAATTGTGATATTCGAGACATCAACATGATGTTGTAAAAACTGAACTTTAAGGAATCCACTAGAGTATGAATGGATCGATATATCACTTTAACTCTTTCTGAACACATCGCTATTTGATTCTCAACACTTGACTTGGTTTCTCATCTTATCATCTCTCCCTTAGGTCTGAAGTTGATAGTTTAAGGCTATGGATCTATTTCATCATCTCTAAACTAGTCTACATTCACTTTACTCTAATACTCAGGAAAGGCTTATCTCATGGCTACTGAACTCTCCATATGCAACTACTAAGATTCCTTCTAAGACCTCTTTCTAAGATATTTCTCTTAACCTCTTCTCATTGGCTTATAAGGCCACTTAATCTGAATGTTAATAATATGGCTTCTCCTTCTTAGCCTACTAATAACATCCTTCTATGTTCATATCAACCTAACTGGAGGAAACTTTGAACTATATTTAAGAGGCTCGTCACTGACTTTATAAAATCCTTTCTACCCAGCTCTTAAAGGTGATAGATAATGCTTACATCAGCCTACTCCACATTGAAAACTCAATTATGCTATCTAGGCATACATGAAAACAATAAACTTAATTAGAACCTCATCTAACTACTTACGATCTCAGGTACACCTCTTAATACCCTTGTTAATCCAGTGACTTAGTCATACTTCATTTCTCTCATCTAAAAGTCAAAATCTCACACTTGTACCACTCCTATTCATTGCAGCTAACATCTTAATTCCTCACCTACTCTATATCAAGTCTACCAGATCAGATATCAAAACTAACATCATCACCCTCATGTTTCCATTCCTGTGATCACGATACTCATCTAAAATTCAAGATTAATGTCTAGTACTAAACACCATTATCAATATAATTTCTCACATACTATACTAACTTATGAATACTAGATAAAATTAAGAAACACTCACCCACCAAGATCCCATGACAAGTAGGAAATCTTTATCTCGCAAATTATTTACTCACTGATTACCATCACGTTCTTTTTTCACAACTTAGGTATTATTTACCCACTCATTATACATCATTGACTAATTAGTTCTATAAACCTCCGAATATCACGGGGCTCTCCCTAACAAATCATAAGCCTAGCTTACATCTATCACCTTATGACTACTCTGCTCTTTTATTCAACACCTATACTTGGTCTTCACTAACACAATGTTACATTGACATAAACTCCCTTATGGTTAAAGCATACTCTAACTCATCCATACTAGTAACTTTTACTCTACCTTCTATCATGAAATCTACACAAACTCGTCACTTCTTAGTCTACCCATAAGGGAAAACTCCTCATTAATAACTTACTGGGTGCATGACTGCACCAACTTAATTTACCTCATCACTATCTCCCTTTCATAGATTACTATACATCTGCATGTTTTCCTCTAACTCTGGACACTTTACTACTACTTCTTAAAACATCGTAACTCACACTATCTCTCAGGTGAACACACTACTCCAGCTCTAACGGTCACAACTAAATCAAGGTTCAGAGAAAAGAGTGTGGGAATACATTTTTATTTTAGCTCGAACGTATGATTCATATGAATAAAAGTGCATTATTTATAATTTCAACACTTAAGCTCACTCACAGGCTTCTTCAAGCTCCTCTGCAGTCTCATGAATTTCTCAAGACTCTTGCTAAGAGTAACTCATTAATAAGGATCCGGGTTTTGCTTTTCAACTACCTTGAGTATAACGGGTAGTCAAATGAATATGAGAAATGCACGAGTTGAATAAATTCCTTATGAAACAGTTCTACTACACGATTTAGGGTATGAAAGAAGGGAAAATTTTCCTAAATGTCTGTAGTCCCTTATTTATAGGAGTGGAGCCCTCACAACCATAAATAAGATTCTACTGACACAATTTCATAGACACCCTAGGACACTTGAACTCTAGGCTCTGATACCAAGTTTGTCACGCCCCGAACCTACACCCTAGACTTGGCCGGCACTCGAGAACCATTACTGGCCCCCCAACAAACCCTCATCCTAGCTGACTACAAGAGGAAGACTAACTCAAGCATATATAAGCATCACATTGAAAGAAACGTTTAAAAACAATTTTACTGAATCTCAAAACTTCGATGAATATACTGAGTATGAAACATAAGTTTTAAATAAAACATCTGAAGCTGAAAGACTCTCCAAAATTATCTATCTATGAAGCCTCTACTATACAAATATGAGTGTCGGGACAAGACCCACAACTCCTCAAGGAACTACTACTAACAACTCATAAAACTGGAGTCCTCCAGAAGCAAGGAGGTCTTACTCAATAGCTGACGAGTAGATGGAGTGATCTCCACAGACTCTTGTTGAGGATCCTAAGAACCTGTATCTACATCATTAAAATTTATAGGTCGAATGACATCAACACATTGAATGTATGGGTATGTAATATAGTTGAATAACAAACAACTGAATGAAAAGTTTGCAGTAGGTATAGATATATACTCAATTGAAAGTAAATAAATAAAGAAGTGAAATCATTAAAACTTTACAAAAATACTTACTCATCTTTGAAATCATCATATTAAGTGATGATAAAAATACACTTTTAAATCTATTTGGGAGATTCTCTAACCGATAACCATCACTAAGAGCTACGTGATGATATAACATCTCGCCCACGCTGCCAAAACTTTCCTATACCTTGTCGGGATATAGGAAACCTCAACTAAGTGGATCCACTAAGCTCTGCCCGAAGGCACTACAGATTCATCTAAAAAGTATGATCCTTTACCCATGTTGGCATACATGGTTTATGAGGATTTTGAGTTTTCTGAACTCATCCCCATATCAGTGGTCAATACTACTCCCAATGATATATAACTCATGCTCATATGTTTAAAAACATATTTAAAAACATAACTCCTCCTCAATTTGAGATAATTGATCAAAACGTTCTCTTAAAAGAGATAATGCTCAAAAACTCCTCATGAACTCGTTTAGAAATCAAGGTTTCTTTTCGTTTTAAATGTAAAAGTGTGCATACTTGGGAATACTTAGTCCCCTCATACTCATTTTGAACTATGAACTCAAACTATCCACATTCTCATACTCATTTACTCAAGTCTTAAAACAAATTATAAATAATTGTAGAAGACTTCTCAAAATGACTCAAAAGGACTCCCTCAAATTTTACTCTAAATATTTACTTTAATTTGAAATGAATATTTAAGAGTTATGATTAGGATATATAGGATCTCTCAATTATTAATGAAGTTTTAGATAGTACTAATTAAGAAGAGAGCGACGACACGATTTAAAAGAACTCAGACGGAAGAGAAACGGAGGCAGGCGACCCTGACGAATTCCTGGTGCAGGGCACCAGCCCCTAAACTCCTAAAGCCCATTTCTGGCGCACTGCAGGCACGGGGCACCAACCCCCTTAGCTCCTCAGTGGCGAGCCGCCCCACCCTATGCCCAGAAAACCCGATGATTTTTTCTTGCTCAATTAAAGGCCTAACTCATCCAAAATCAAACGATTTCCTCCCAAACTCGTTTGGATTCTTAAAACCAACAAAGATTAATCGAAAAACCACTCAAATTCTTCAAGAACAACACTCATTCGAAAGACCCTCACCTCAAGAACTCAACAAGACTCCATTATTAAAGAATGCAGCACAAAACCTCAAGAATTTCTCAAGAATTCAAATCAACCAACCTCAAGAATGAATTTATGGATAAAAATCACATGATTGGAGTGAGGGTGAAAAAACCCAACACTATGAGAGCTTACACACCTCGTAAGAACTAAGTTCTTGGCGTTTTCCCCAAATTCTTGAAGAACTTCTTGAAACCTCCTCTTTTCTCCTCTTGAACTTTGCCCTAACCTTCCAAACATTTTAGAATGAATGAAAATTGACTTGATCAGATTAGACCCCTTAACTTAGGTGGGTAAAATGTGTTAGGCTAGTGGGGTAAGGAAAAGGCCAAAATACCCCTTCTTAAAATGGATGAATTTCCTTAACTAGACAGTCTGCACTCAAACAGACATATCTCCTTCATCCGAACTCGGAATTTAGCAAACTCGACGGCGTTAGAAATAGGACTCAATGACCTTAGGTTTGGTACCTCATGGGCCACCTAAATCATCCTGTGCTGAAAGTTATGGTCATTTGAAGTTGACCCAAAACTTAAAAACCAACCAAAGTTCAAGGTATTACACTTAAGTTAAAATTGACTTTGGTCAGCATCAGGTTAAGGTGACCTTGTTTTGGTATTTTGGTATTTTGATGATTTCATTGAGTCTGAAATATCATTTCCAAGCTAGTAGCATATTTGGTTTATTTTCGGGAGGTTCCCGATGAATTCTGTGTGAGTTTCTAAGCTTTGTGGGTGCTTTGATGGTGTTTGAGCAATTTGTGTCAACCAAAAGGTTCGTTATTAGTTTTAAAGATCAAAAAATTATATTGAAACTTCTAAAAGTTTAAGAATGAATTATAGGATTGATCTGCAAAATTTGGTGCATTTTCACTAAGCCAAGATCGTACTTTTATCGTGATATATGAAATAATTATTAACCAGCAGAAATTATATTTAACAAGGCAAATGAGCGCGAAATTGAGTTTTGATTGAACGAGCATGTCCGTATCATTATTTAAGACATTTAGGTAAAAGAATCGGGTCATTTCTCTATCGTACAAGGAAGTTACGGATCTTTTAGTAAAAAATTAAGTTGTTGGTTTCTGGTGTAAATACTGTTGTTCAGGTATTTAAAATTTCAGACCGTGTTCATTTGATATTTTGAGCATATTGGGAGTTCTAGAGCTTGGAATGGAGTAATTCTTCTCATATTCTTCTTGATTTAATATAGGGGTTGGTATCCAATCCTCATTTCGGCATTCTCTCATAATTTATTTAAGTGATTTCTTTCCTTATTCGTGTATTTCTTGGGGGGAAATTGGAGTTTTATCAATTTGGGCTAAATTTTTTTATGACAAATATATATTTAGGTTCCTTATGTTGTGGGTAAACTGATTTTGGCATAAACTTGTTGATTCATCAATTATTTTGATCATATTAACCGCGTAAAAGCTTGAGAAATTGGGGGTTTCCCGGTAAAGTTGATGTTTAATTAATTGAGGATTTGAAGGTTGATTTTAACTCCATTTTAGATTAAACTTCATATGAACTTCCCTAATCATGGGTAAGATATCTTTCAAGAAATATTTTAGATTTGAGTCGGGGTCTCCACCCCGGTTATTAGGGGGTTTTCTCATGAACTTTAATCTTGTGTTTTTGGCTTTTGAGGATGATTTCTAACTCATTTTTCAAAGAAATTTCGTGTGTGTGTTCCTAAATCTTTGGGTATAATGTTTTCCTATAAAATAATAATCAGATTTACCCTTAGCCTTCTAGGATGACTCTTTTGGTCGATTTTGACCAAGTTTCCAAATGGTCAATGAAAAATGGTTTCGGCAAGTGACATTTATGCCAATGAAAAATGATTCCGGTGAGTTATATTTATACCGATAGGAAATGGTTTTGGCGAGTGATATTTATGCCGATGGAAAATGATTCTGGTGGATGCATGGACTGATACGTCCCTCATGGGTCCTGACCGGTGAATGTTTTGACGCATGGGCATATATTCCCTCCATGTGTCCCATGATGTTTGTACAACTGGTGTGTATTAATAGGACAAGCATGCATCAGGTTATATGACATTTGCATTGCACCGCATTTGCATTTCATTATCATTTATGGAATTTATGAGTGAGTTATTATGTTCATGGATATTTGGATATGAAGTGTGATGTTGATGCTATAGAGATTCTAATATGTGAATTACAATGGATATTTGTATTGTGTTGTTCTCTTATATATAAATTGTTAGGATGGGCTGCTCTGATTTCTATGTAGGTTGTAGTATAAGGAGGTTCAGATGGTGTGTTGGAGTACTTGTGTGCAGTATTGCTCTACTTAGGTTAGCTAGGGATGCTTGTTAAGTACCATTGTTGTTTGGTACTCACTCCCTTGCTTTCTACACTTGTATAGGTTACAAGTCCGAATCGTTTATGATTACCCATTCTCATCTTCACCTGAGGCTTTCTTTTGGAGTTCGTGAGGTAGTTGCTTGTCTCCCTGGAAGACTCACTTACTCTTTCATTATTTCCTTGTTCTATTCTAGAAACAGAGACATTCAGACTTGTATTTCTTTTAAATCTATTGTAATACTTAGAGGCTTGTACACATGACACCGGGTTTTGGGGGTATTTAAGTTATATTACATTTTTCCACATGTTCATGTATTGTCTAGTCCTTTATTTTGTTATTACTTCCGCATTTACCTTATAGAAGTTTGAATAGTCGAACTTGTCTTGGTGGTATAAGAGATGTGTCATCATGCCCAGTATTTGGGTTGTGACTCTAAGAGTGCACCCGTTTTACATACTCGAAAGACCATTAGTGTACATAAGTATATGTATAAGAGATAATTTTGAATCGAAGGACAAACTTGGAACTATTTTGGACCTTTTCTCATATTAATTGTTAAATAGTTTTCATTTAAATTCTTCAATTTTATTTAAACATAATTTGTATTGTCAAAATCTTGTAATCTTTATTTTATTTCTATATAAATAGTAAAGAAACTCAACAACTTTAATCCATTGAGTTTATTCCGATGGATCGTTTGCCTGAAGGTTGCATATCAAAAATTCTCTCTCTAACATCGCCGAAAGATGCATCGAGGTCTTCAGCTGTCTCACAAATATTCATGTGTGCTGCAGAATCCGACAACGTCTGGGAGACTTTTGTGTCATCTGATTATCAACAAGCTATTTCTGGATCAGGCTCTTTGATGGTTTTTCCTTCCAAGAAACAACTTTACTTGAGTCTCTATGACTCTCTGATTCTTCTTGATGGAGGTAAATTGGTATGATTTCTTCATTTCCCCCCTCCTTTTTGTGTTTGACTTGCTTTTCATGAATTTGGCCTTTATTAAATCTAATTTAGTGGTAAGGCCGCAACGTCAGGAGCTCGAACACTAGATCTGTAACCCGTGACGGAGTCACTTTTATCCGAGGGGTGTCAATTTATACCCTATAGATTGAAAATTACACCATGTAGATAGGTAAAAGAAATTAGGCATATACACAATGTGTCGAATTTCCTTGGTTTTTTTTGGAATTTTACCTCTTTATATTTTGAATTCTCTTAGGGCCTGATTGGAAAGTCGCCCTGGTAATTGAATTTGGTGTAATTTGGTGTAATTACATTGTCTGGCATGTTTGGTTGGCATGTAATTACTTGGTCAACAAGTAATTTGGTGTAATTGGAAGGGGTAGTTATACTCTCCAATTCTCATGGAGAGACTGTGAATTGCTGGTAATTACATGATGTAATTACAAATTGATTACTTTTTAATTTATTCTTTTTATTTTTAGTTCTATTATTTAAAATTCTTTTTTATTTTTTTATTTTATATGATTTATATTTTATTTCCTACTAATTCTCAACATTTACTTCTTGTGATTTCATGTGATTTATCGTATTATTTATTTTATTTATTTATTCTATGTTTACTTTTTCATTAGCATAATTTTGTTAGTATTCTAGTTTTTAAATTAAAGTAGAATTTATTGTTGAATAAGGTTATAGATTTATGCTTTTCTTTTCTTCGAATCATATTTATGTACGTCATGTTGAAATTTGACATAAAAGTATTATATTAATTTTTTTATTTTGAATTTAGACTTGAGTTATATTTTACGTTTCATTTGTTTTAGTAGTATTGACTTGATATTTCGCATTGCAAGTCATTTATTTTTTAGTTAGACTTGATATATTATTATTTTTGTCAAATATTCTCATAATTTATGACATGATATTTATAATATTAATCTTTTTTTGTCAAACATGTATTTTATGATGTTCATACAAATCTTATATTTTTAGTTCTTATTATTAATTAAAATATATAAATCAATTATTTTTTCATTATATTAGTTAAGAACATATGTTTGTTGATTAATATATTTTTAAAAGTCAATATATATCTTAAATATTTAATTTTATATTATTTATAAAGGCTTTATTGTCGAATATATATTTTTAATTTTAGATAATTAACTTTTATTTTTAAAATTTAATATAACCTTATGATTACAATTGTGCAACCAAACAGGACATTTGTAAGTACACTGTGTCAAACAAACAGGTCAATGTAATTACTAACTTGTGTAATTACTACCCTAGTAATTACACCAATTCCAATTATCAGATGACTTTCCAAACAGACCCTTAGTAAAAATTCTAATATCATCCACTAGATATGAGAAGGACCGCGATCTTATTTAGCGATGAATGAGGGATCAAATGTGTGTTAGATCTTTCCAAGGTTTTTATTTTAGTTGTGGATGTGTTATTTTAGTTGTTAGGTGGGCTGAATCCTGGCAACCTTTGAGGTAGCTAGTCATGTCAAGTGAGCATGGTTGGCCCGTTGTGATCCCAATTGGACACAGTAGGAGTGGTCTAGTGCCCTTTACAACTTTTTTGGTTTTTCTTTAAATCCTAATATTTTGTATATGTGATTTGATCTGTGAAATAGAGTCTTTCACTGGATAAGAAGACCCGTAAGTGTCTTATGGTCGCAGCACGAAAACTTGGAATTATGTGGGGTGGTACCCCAGCGTATTGGGAATGGTTGTCTCACTCGGACGCAGGTTTTATACTTTTCCGGTTCCTTTCCATGTACTCTAAATTTTGAAAAAAATTACTTTATTAAATATAATTACCGAGGAAATGTAAATTTTTTGTAGATTCTTTGAAGTGGCTAAACTTCAGCGAATCAATTGGCTTGATATCCGAGGAAAAATTAGAACTTGAATGTTGTCGAAAAGAACCAGTTATTGCGCTTATCTAGTGTTCAAACTGGAAGATGGATTTTATGGCCTTATAAATGTTAAGGCAGTTGTTAGATTTGCTGATACAGAGACTGACCATGAAGTAGAGCAACGAGCTAAAGTTCATTTTTCTGCACAAGGCCCTAGAGCAAGGCGACCCTTGATAAGAAGTGATGGATGGAATTGAAAATGGGAAACTTTTTCAATGATACGGGAGAAGATGGAGATGTTGAAGCGTGATTGATGGAAATTAGGCATCAAAATTGGAAACACGGCCTCATTGTACAAGGAATTGAGTTTCGTCCAGAATGAAGAAGAAAAAGATCCTCCTCTATGCCTTTTGTTTTGGTCTTATTTGGAGTACTTTGACTTTGAATATTTCTTATATGGTATTTCCCGAGAAACGTATCAAGAGAGAATTGTATTTGGTTAGATAATGTGTGGTTGATAAACAAGATATTTTTTTTTTAAAAAAGTTTGAATGTATTATCAAATATGCTCATGTTGCCATTGTAATCGTTCTATATAGTGCTCTAAATTTATTTGTCTAGTCAAATTTATGAAATCAAATTTTTATGTGTCTCCCGTTTGAGAAGTCAGGTGATGGTCAATGACTCAAGCAAGAAATATTGAAAAGCGACATGATTTAAAAGATAAAAAACAAATCCTTCATTTTAGATGATATTCAAAGTGAATCGGTTGGAAAAAAAGTGTAGCTGACTTCTTCCGCGATTTCATGGGTATTCAACTCCACCGCGGAACTAGACGTTATTTGGGAAAAAATTGCTGGATGATTATGAAGATATACTATGTCGAGATATGTTTCCCCGCGAGCTTGCTCCTCTGAAAAGGAGCTTTAATTTAGTCTTTGTGACTTGTGTTCTAATTGATGGAGGTAACTAATATCCATTCCATTCCAATCTAACATTTTTAAAAACTTTGTCAAATATATTTTATGGTATGGAATGGGGCCTAAAACACAATCACACGCAGAAGCACGAGTAAGGGGTTGAAGCTTATTCGAGATTTAGTGCTTGTTGAGTTACTCAGATTCGAAATAAATAATTTGTTTGTATTAGATAAATTTGTTCAAAATTAATAATTTGTTTGTATCAGTTTATTATTATATAAATAAATCTAGAAAGGTAAAAACAAATGAGATGGTTTGGTCATGTTCTACATTGACATCCAAATACTTAACGAGTTCGGTAAAATCTTATTCACATGTGATGTTTAAACCAAATTTTCTAATTTATCATGGTTAAATCATAAATTATTTAAATGTACATTGTATGAAACCATAGTGAATAGAGATGTTAAAAGGTGACAAGGTAGACGTAAAATCACAATGAAGTTGTTTGAGACCTACAGATCTAGCGGAAAGTAAGGCACAATAATGGAAGAAAAAAATTCTATATAAGCGATAAAGTTATTTGAGAACTTAAGATCACAATTCATTCTGATTATACGTTTACTTAGGTCCAATTCTTTCTAGGAGACTTTCAAATCACACGTTTATATGCGGTACGCCAAAATATAAATTTTCTCATACTTCTTATTTTTATTTTTATATAATATTGGTCGCAATAGACTTAACTGAATTTTAAATAAGTTTGACTCTTTTAATTCGTTAATCTACAAATAAAAGAACGTAGAAGGGCCTAAAATTCCCCTCAACTATTTGAATTAGTACAAAACTATCATTCATCCACCTTTCGGCACCCAAATACCCTTGACGTCAATCTTTTGGCTCAAAAATACTTCGATATTAACCCTTAGACTGATATTTATCTTTATTTTTAATAGCTCCCCTAAATTAAATACATTAAGTACTTATTTATTATGTTACCTTATCTGATTAAACCCTTCGCAAATCACTATTGGTCCTTTTTGCTCAATTATAAACTTTTGTAAGAATTTTGATATGACTTTTTCTAAGTCCATTGATCCAAATGAATTATTTTGAAAGGCTGCCAGAAGGGTGCATTTTTTAAATAATTTGAAAAATAACTTCAGCAAATGCAGCAAGATAAAAAATTTTAACAAAAGAATTCAAATTTGTTGTAGAATCAGTTAAAATTTGGGGAAGATTTTTGTTCTCTAATTATTTAATTGATAGATCTAAGTTTCCTCATGTTTTCAAAACCAAAAAGAGCTCTTTTTTAGTCTGTCATTCTCTCATTCTACTTGATGGAGGTAAACTGGTAAATTCCATTTTAATTTGATTATTTTTTATGATATATTTTTTTTGTAACAATTAGGGGTGTGCATCGGTCGGTTCAGTTTGGTTTAATGTATTATTGATTCAGTTTATCAGTTTTCGATCTTTGAGTACACTAAACCAATAACCAAACCATTAAGATATTTTTTATCGATTTTTGGTTTATTGGTTTTGGTCCTTAATGGTTTTGTTTCCGATTTAATCAACAAGAAAATGCTTATAAAACAAATATATGACATTTCTAACAATTTGACACGACAAGACAATAATGTAACTTTACAAATTCTCATAAAATAGAAACAATAATAATTAATATGAAAAGAGCTATACAAGTGTAACACAAAGAGAAATTAAGAGGAATAGGTTCTTACTTTAGTTTTTGACGTTTTGTATAATGTGAAGTTTTGAACTTAAAGTCACTGTGAAGTGTGAATTGAAAACTAAAGTACAAATGCACTACTTAATAAGGTACTGAGATTATTATTTTATATTTATGTATGGGTAAATTAGTAAATTTATACAATCTTATTGCGTTATCGGTTTACCCAATAACCCAATATTAAAAACCAAAATCAAACCGATAACCCGATAATTTTTTTTATAAAACCATCAAAAACTGATAATCCAATAACCCAATAGCAATAAACCAATAGCATTTTTTCAATTCGATTTATCGGTCAGCTCAATTTTTGCACACCCCTAGTAACAATGGTGCCTAAGTTGGAAAAAAAAAGACTCGACATCTGCTTATGTTATTTTAACCCATGTCTGAAGTTTTAATGATTGAACAAACTGTGGACCTGATCCCTGATGAAACTGTGAATTCCGTACAAAAAAACTATAGTTGTCAAAAAGCTTGCAAAACCTGGTGTGGTTGGTGTGCGGCAGGCCCTTAGGCAATGAAATTATTGTGTATGTTTGTGTTCATCCTATAATATGTCTATACTCACATATCACAAACAAGTTTTTGCAATATAGATTTCACACAAAAAGCAAAAGCCTCTCTCAATGGAATATTGCTCAAAAACAGTTGAAGAACCTAATAGAGTTATCGTTGTTCTTAGTTGTTGCTACGGTTTGTATTTCAATGGTTAATATTGAAAGATCTATTCCTAAGCTATAAAGGAAGCAGATCAATTTTCATATTAGAACACAAAAAAGATTAACTAGAGTTAGCTATGTTGGGTTCTTGAAGTCTAGATCGATTAGAGCTAGTTGGTTTAGTGGGCAATAGAGTTATTGCTAAGTAGCAACTTAGCAACTGGCAATAGAGTTGCTACAGTAAGGGGAAGGGATTAAAGAGTTTTAATTCCTAGGTTACAAGAATTTGTAATCTAATTCTTCGCTCTTTTAATATTTAAATGGAGTTGGTTTCAAAATCTTGTGAGTACAGGTCGTAGTTTTCACCTCTCTTGAGCAAGGGGGTTTCCACATAAAACTGTTGTGTCTGTTTTATTTTGTGTTGTTTGCTTTTTGCATTTATTTTTTGTCAATGGACCTGTTCTAGTGACTGTTTATGGACCCATACATTTTATCAATTGGTATCAGAGCCTGAGCTCTCTATCTGGATAACACCAAGATAAAGATTCATGTGAGAATGGCGGCTCCACTAAATTTGGAAGAAGGTTAGTCATCAACTAGGCCACCTCGTTTCAATGGCCAGTTCTATAGTTGGTGGAAGACTCGAATGCATGATTTCCTAATGGCTGAATATAGTGAGTTATGTGATAGAGTCCTTGATGGCCATTACATTCCCACAATGAATGTAAAAGATGGAGAAGTCACAAGAGTCATTCCTGAAACTTGTCAACAATACACTGCTGCAAACACAAGGAAGATAGAGAAAAACTACAAAGCTAAGAAGTTTTTAGTATATGAGATAAGAGCTTTAGAGTACAACAGAATCTCAGCTTGTGAATCAGCCAAAGAAATTTGAGACTATCTCAAGATTTCTCATGAGGGAACTGAGCAGTTAAAGGAGTTTAAGGTGGACATGCTCACCACTCAGTACAAAAACTTCACCATGAGAGAAGCTAAATCCATTCAGGAGATTCACACATGGTTCACATCTATCACTAATGATCTCAGGTGCTTGGGAGAATCAATACATACGAGCAAACATGTGAGGAAGATACTTAGGATTCTTCCTAAGTCATGGTCCAGCAAAGTAGATACTATCACTGAAGCCAAGGACCTGAAGGTTCACACAATGGATGCTCTTATTGGGAACCTACAAACTCATGAGATGCATAGAAATCAAGATCCTTTAAAGAAAGAAGTAAAGAGGGATAAATCTCTTGCTCTCAATATCTCTCAAAGTGAGACTTCTAATGTTGATGAAGACATGGCCTTTCTCACTCAAAAATTTCAAAAATTGGTGAGAAGACATGGAAGATTTGTGAAGAAGGGTAGCTCTAGCAGGGTTGCAACTGCTAATGACTTGTGTCACAAGTGTGGAAAACCTGGCCACTTCATCTATCCTATGCACAAGGTAGAACATAAAGAGTACGTGAAGCCCGGAGGAGACAAAGACAAATAAAGGGACCTGGTCGCTGCAAAGTCAAACAGAAAGGCAATCGCTAACTTTGTAGTGAACAAAGCTTTAGTGGTATGGGGAAATTCTTCAAGTGACTCAGATGAAGGTGAAAATTCTTAGGACGCCTCTATGCTTGCCGTTAGAGAAGACGAAGAATTGTTTGACTCCATGTTTGTATTTATGTCTCAATCAGATGATGAAGACGCTGCTGAAGAGGTAACTCTAGCTGACCTCAAACAAAATTTAACTATTCTTTCCGTTAGAAAATTGAGAAAACTAGCAAGTGTATTGATAGATTTAATATGTGTTCTTACCACTGAGAAAGATATATTAAACACTAATCTAGATGTTTCCCAAGACAGAAGAATTTCCCTTATCACCCAAATATCTGATTCGAATGAACAAGGAGTAGTTCTATAGAGTGAAAACATAGAACTAAAGTAAAATATAAGAAATATGACTACATGGACTTCTAATGGAAAGGACTCGGCTAGTAGTCTGCAGCTTGAGCTTGAAAATAAGCGGAACACTATTGAACTGAAGATGAATCTGGCTCTAGAAAGAACTCTAATACTGGAGATGGACCTAGTTCATTTAAAATAGAAATTGAGTAAATTCATCAAATGGACAACTTTCTCCAAATTGCTCAGTAACTTAATAAGTCAGGGAATAACAATAGACAAGGGCTGGGATGTGTGAATATAGACCTCCTTAAAACCTCCACATCAAATATGTCTCTGTCGCTGACAACTTACTTTGCTTGCATTGTGTAACGACTTGTTCTTGTCGTTATGGATAAGCCAATGGGAAAGGAAATTGGGCCAGTAAACTTCTGAGTAGTAACTTGGAAATTTCTAGCCTGGGGAAGACTTAGAAAAAATCTGAGTTATGTGAGGTATAAGGTAATCCGGTAATGGATTGGGGGATTTTATTATAAATTTGATCATTTGAGTAGATAGGCAAGACGATAAGGAGCCTGTACGGATTTACGAAATCAAATTTTGGTGGGTAGAACTCTCGTAATTGATCTTAGCATGAAAGGTTGGTTTTAGAACATCAAGGTTTGAGAGTGTGTTGTGAAATGGGGACTTGAAACATAAATTCTGAGTCTCTGTCTCCGTGCAACCCACCACAGTGGGATTATTCCCGCTATGGTGGGGCCGCTATAGCGGGCCAGTTGCGAGTAAAAATGGAAAAAGTCTCAAAAATGATATTTTTCTGCAAACTTCGTGCTTGGAGAGCAAAAGGGGGACCTAGGGCTATTTCTTCTTGTTTTTCACTAATTTTTGCGCTAAAGGTAAGTCAATTACTCCCCTAATTCATTAATTGATTCTTAGAACTTAGAATCCTTGATATTTATCCTTGGGGGAGGGTTTTGGCTTGAATTTAATGGTGGAAAAAGCCGTAGTTGGGTGTTAGGATCATGGAAGTGGCCAAGGGTTAGTATTTGGTTATAATTCGGGTAAACTAGGCCACTATTATTGATCCTTTGCATTAATTACTTGTTTTAGACCAAGAACAAGCTGAGATACTCCGGAAAGGGAAAGCTTAAGTTCCTTAAAAGTGTTCAGGCTTGGTTTCGAGGTAGGTGATGGTTTGATTTCCCATCTGTGTTATATATGTCTACTAACTGCTCCATTGTATTCATGCATGTAGGTGAATAGGGAAAGATGAAATGAATCTAATGAAATGACTATTTGTGATTCCGTAGCATGCAATGAACCTCCTACCTGATTGTACGATACAAGTGTGTAAATCATTCATTGTGGTGTTGATTGTGTTTGTGATACATAATTGGATCGGGTGTCATGTTCAAACACATATTGGATCAGATGTCACGTTCTGACACATTATTGGATTGGGTGTCATGTTCCGACACACTAACAATTTGAGTGTGGGTTCCATGAGAGAACTTTCATTGACTGTTGCATTTGATATTGATATTGTGAAACTGATATATTGAGCATGCACTAGTAATTTTTTATTCTTTCTCTATATGTGTGGTTTACTATGTTGTAGTTACTTGTGTATGTCGCATATGCTGGAATAGTCGCGTGATCCTACCAGTACACCGTTGGTTTGTGTACTGATACTGCACTTGCTCTTTCTTTGTTGAGTACAGGGCATCTTTAGGCGGCTGTTGAGAGACCTCAGTTAGGAGATCAGTGACTTGTCGAGATCAAGGGTAAGCCAGTTCCTTCAGGCTACCATGGATTCATCTAGAATCTTAGTCCATTTCCTTCGAACTTAGATATTTCAGACTCTTTACTTTATGTTTAGTTGTTCTGGGGTTGCATCCCCTTATCTTAGACCGCTCAGTTCGAAGTTTTGGTACAATGACTTTCAGGTTCTAGGGGTTGAATTTTTGTTTGTTTATGTTTGTTTTAGATAACTTACTGAGTTTATGGGAACTCAGCTTTTAAATTGATTATTTAAACCTATTTCCACATCTTTAAATGTCTGTTTTTTGGTTAGTATTGTTTAGTTGGGTTATAGTAATGGTTCTCCCACGGTAGTGTTAGTGTGGGTGTCAATCACGGCGGTTTGGGTCGTGATAAAGTTGGTATCAGAGCCCTAGGTTCGTTGATCTCATTGTACCAAAATGAGTCTAGTAGTTTTGAAGAACGGTACATAGATGTCTGTACTTTTCTTCGAGAGGCTACAGAACTTTAGGAAAATATTTCCGTCTTCTTCTCCTTTCGTGATATAACTTTATTCCAATTGGTATCTGGTGATCCAAATTGGTATCTAATCTCTTTCGCTCTTCGGTCCATAGATGGTTAACACGTGAAAAAATGGCGTCAAGCCAGTAGCTCCCATTAATGAGCCAGTAGAGGAGCCCGCAACGAGAGGACGTGGCTGAGGCAGGGGTAGAGAAAGAGGAAGGGGCAGAGGCTGAGGAAGGGTAGCACCCGCCAGGGGTAAAGCCCAAGCTGAGAATGTACCCAATGAAGAGGCCACTCCCGCACCCCAGGCCGAGGTAGAAGATATTATGGAGATTGAGGTGGAAGAGGATGTTGAACGGGAAGAGGATGCACAGGCTGGGATTGCAGGACTTCCCCCTTTGGATCCAGCTATAGCTCAGTAGATTTTGACTTTTCTGAGTGGGTTGGTCGGCTCTGGAGCCATTCCCACGGCACAAGCTACTCAACCTCCATTCATCCACCTCGTTGCTGCTACAGTCCCTAAGATGGATGGAGTGTTGGGTGTTGATGCCCTCTTCCGTCCACTTTAGGGTCCTATGATGATTGGCACAAAGCACGAGATACTGACCAAGTTTTTGAAGTTAAACTCGCCAGTGTTCCATGGTTCTAAAAGTGAGGATGCCTATGAGTTCATCCTATATTGTTATGAGAGACTTCAGAGGTTAGGCATTGTGCACCAGCATGGAATTGAGTTCATGACCTTTCAACTTCAAGGTGAGGCTAAGCAGTAGTGGAGAGCCTTTGAGGAATGCCGATCGCCAGTCTTTCCTCCACTCACCTGGGTTCAGTTCAATGCCTTTTTTTCTGGAGAAGTATGTGCCCCAGACTTTGAAGGACTGCAAGAAGGATGAGTTCATTGCTTTGGAGTAGGGTGGTATGACTGTAGCTACTTATGAGGCTAAGTTCCATGTCCTGTCCAGATATGCTATGCATTTGGTGACTACAGAGGAAGAGAGGATTTGTTTGTTCGTCAAGGGATTGAATCCCGAGTTGCAGGTATTGTTTGTTCACATGACCTCTGCAAATAAAATCTTTAATAAAGTGAGAGAGTTTAGGAAGAAGGTAGAAGGAGTTCCACGGGACGGGCAGGCCAAGGCTTTGGCTAAGAAGCCCAAGAATACAAATAACTTTAATGGCTTCTACTCCAGAGGTTCAGGTAGGCCGGTAACTGTAGCCGACCAATTCAGTCAGCTATGCTCGCTTCTACGGGTGGTTACTCAGGGACTCCGCAGTAGAATCCTACCCAAGATGGTTAGGGAGCCTCTTTTGCGCTAGGCAACATGCCGTCTCTTGACCACAGTTGTTACAATTATGGACAACAAGGACACATGAGGAGAGATTGTCCCCACCCGTGCATGACTGAACCCGTGCAGTAGCAGACCAGAGTAGTGGTACCGGTGTGTGGAAGTAATAATGGCATAGGACGTCTACAAGGTGGGAGAGAAGGAAATCAGAGAGGTCATGGAGGCTGGGGAAATGGTAATGCAAGTAGGGAAGTAGTGCAGCCAGGTAGAGAGGTTGCATGTTAGGATGACAGAGCTCAGTTTTATGCCTTTTCGGGCAAGACCGAGGCTAAGGTGTCTGATGTAGTGATCACAGGTACTATTATTTTAATTGACTGAATGGCTACTGTTTCGTTTGATCCGGGTTCTACTTACTCTTATGTGTTAGTACAGTTTGCCTTGGGATTTGATGTGATTTGTGATGTGCTTGATGCCCCCATCCATGTTTGTACCCTAATTGGAAAGTCTGTCGTAGTCACCCATGTCTATCGTGCTTGTTCTGTCCTGATTATGGGTTTTCATACTTGGACTGATTTGGTTATTTTGGATATGACTGACTTTCATGTTATCTTAGGCATGACTTGGTTGTCCCCCTATTATGTTGTGGTTAATTAAAATGCTAATATTATGACTCTAGAGATCCCGGGTAGGGAAAAATTAGAATGGAAAGGGGTGTAAAGCCTAAGCCAGCTAAGATCATATCTTTCATTCGGGCTAGGAAATGGTGGGGCAGGGTTGTTTGGCATATTTGGCTCATATCCGGGATGTCGATGCAGAGTTCCTCTCTATTGAATCTATTCATATAGTGTCTGAGTTTAAGGAAGTGTTTCCTACTAATTTACCTGGTATACCTCCAGATAGAGATATAGATTTTTTTATTGACTTGGAGCCGGGCACTCGCCCAATCTCTATCCCTTTTTATCACATGGCTCCAACAGAGTTAAGAGAGCTTAAGACCCAGATCCAAGATCTCCTTGATAAGGGTTTCATTTGTCCTAGTTCTTCCCCATGGGGTGCTTAAGAACAAGGATGGTAGTATGAGGATGTGCATAGACTGCCGACAGCTGAATAGGGTCACCATTTGAAATAAGAACCTGTTGCCTCGTATAGATGATCTCTTTGACCAGTTGCAGGGTGCATCAGTATTCTCTAAAATTGATTTAAGGTTTGGGTACCATCAATTAAAGATTAGGTCCGAGGATGTACCCAATATGACATTCAGGACTCAGTATGGTCACTATGAGTTCTTGGTGATGTAGTTTGGGTTGACCAATGCACGCAGGCCTTCATGAGTTTGATGAATGGTGTGTTCAAACTATTCCTGGATTCTTTTGTAATTGTCTTTATTAATGACATTTTATTCTTTTCGAAGAGTAAGGAAGATCATGCAGACAATCTTCATATTGTTCTGGGTGTCCTTGGGAAATAGAAATTGTATGCAAAATTTTCTAAGCGTGAATTCTGGTTGTCCTCGGTTGCCTTTTTGGGGCATCTAGTTTCAAAAGAAGGGGTAATGGTAGATCCCCAAAAGATTGAAGCAGTCAAGAACTGGGTCTGGCCTAGTTCTGTGATTGAGGTTAGGAGTTTTGTGGAGCTTGCCAACTACTATCGGTGGTTTGTGAAGAATTTTGCCTCTATTTCCACACACGTGAAAAGGCTGAATCAAAAGGAGGTACCTTTTGAGTGGACTGACAAATGTGAAGAGAACTTCGAAAAGCTCAAGACTCTTCTGACCACAACACATATTCTGACATTGCTAGTGGAAGGTAAGGATTTTATTATTTATTGTGATGCTTCACATTCGGTCTTGGGTGCTGTGTTGATGCAGAATAAGAATTTCATAGCTTGTGCCTCACGACAATTGAAGATTTATGAGAGGAACTACCTAACGCATGATTTGGAGTTGGCAGAGGTAGTGTTTGCTCTAAATATTTGGCGACATTATCTCTAAGGAGTCAAGTGTGAAGTGTTCACTGATCATCGCAGTCTACAACATGTGTTCACGCAGAAAGACTATAACCTGAGGCAGCGAAGATGGATGGAGTTACTTAAAGATTATGATGCCACCATTGAATACCATCCGGGTAAGGCTAATGTGGTGGCAGACGCATTAAGTCGGAAGACAGTGAGTATAGGCAATTTAGCTTGCTTGGGTGTGTCCAGGCGACCCTTGGCTAAGGAGATCCAGACCTTGGAGTCCAGTTTCATGCAGTTGGGCATCTCAAAGAAAGGTGGGTTTTAGCCAACATTAAGGTTAGACCCATTTTCATTGAGGAGATCAAAGCCAAGCAGTTTGAGGATTATAGTTTTAATGAGCTCAGAAAGAAGACAGTGTCTGGAAAGGCAAAAGATCCTTCTTTTGATGCAGGTGGTGTACTCAGTTTTAGGATGAGGATTTGTGTTCCCCGAATGGATGACTTGATTCAAAAGGTGTTGACAGAATCTCATGGTTCACGATACTTTTATTATCCAGGTGTGACCAAGATGTATAGAGACTTGAAGTGATTTTATTGGTGGCCTGTCATGAAGAAGGACGTAGTTGAGTTTGTGGCTAAGTGCCAAAACTGTCAGCAGGTAAAGTATGAGCATAAAAGATTTTCCGGTTTGCTTCATAGAATGTCAACCCCTGAATGGAAGTGGGAAATGATAGCTATGGACTTTGTGGTTAGTATTCCCAAGACCCTGGGAAAGTTTGACTCCATTTGGGTTGTGGTTGACAGACTGACTAAGTCAGCCCACTTCATTCCAGTCAGAGTAGACTATAATGCCCAGCAGTTGGCAAACATTTATGTTAAGGAGATAGTAAGGCTGCACGGGGTTCCCCTTTCTATCATTTTAGACCGTGGTACGCAGTTTAAATTGAAGTTTTGGGGGAAGTTGCATGAAGAGTTGGGCACTCAACTCACTTTTAGTACAGCTTTTCATCCACACACTGATGGACAATGGAGAGAACAATTCAAGTATTGGTAGACATATTAAGGGCATGTGTAATTGACTTTGGAGGGAACTGGGATAAATTCCTACCTTTGTGTGAGTTCTCCTACAACAATAGCTATCACTCCATCATAGACATGGCACCGTTCAAAGCATTTTATGGGAGGGGTGTAGATCGCCCATAGGATGGTTTGAGGTTGGGGATGTGAAACCTTTATGGTGGATTTGGTAAAGGATGCTCAGGATAAGGTGAGGAGCATCCAAGCTAAGCTTCTAGCCACTTACAGTCAACAGAAAGAGTATGCAGATCGTAAGGTAAGGGACATGACGTTTCAGGCTAATGAACAAGTTCTTCTGAAGGTTTCACCCATAAAGGGGGTGATGAGATTCGGCAAGAAGGGAAAGCTCAGTCCTCACTACATTGGCCCATTTGAGATCCTTGACTGTGTAGGGCCAGTGGCTTAAAGGTTGGCTTTACTGCCTAGCCTATCTGGAGTCCATCTAGTGCTCCATGTTGAAAAATTATCATGGGGATGGAGATTATATCATCAAGTGGGACTCAGTTTTGTTAAACAAAGATCTTCAGTATAAAGAGGAACCGGTTGCAATCCTTGATCATGATGTCCGAAAGTTGAGAACCAACGAGATTAAGTCAGTGAAAGTTCAATGGAAGCATTGTCCAGTTGAAGAAGCTACTTGGGAAACTGAGAAGGACATGTGAGACAAGTATCCCCAGTTATTTGATGATTCAGGTACTACACTATTCTTGCCTTAGCCCAGTTTTCCTAGTTTTTCACTCGGGGACGAGTGATGGGTAAATTGGTATCTATTGTAACAACATGTTCCCATCGTTATGGATAAGCCAATGGGGAAGGAAAATGGGCCTGAAAACTTCTGAGTAGTAACTTGGAAATTTCCAACCTAGGCCAAACTTGGATAAAATCTGAGTCAAGTGAGGTCTAGTGTAATCTGGTAATGGATGGGGGGATTTGTTTATAAATTTGATCATTTCAGTGGATAGCAAGATGATAAAGAGCTTGTATGGCTTTACGAAATCAAATTCGGGCGGGTAGAACTCTCGTAATTGATCTTAACGTGAAAAAGTGGTTTTAGAACATCAAGGTTTGAGGTTATGTTGTGAAATGGGGACTTGGAATATAAATTCTGAGTATCTGTCTCCGTGAAACCCACCACGGTGGGATTATTCCCGCCATGGCGGGGCCTTTATAGCGGGCCAGTCACGAGTAAAAACAGAAAAAGTTCCAAAAACTTGATTTTTCTGCAAACTTCATTCTTGGAGAGAAAAAGGGCAACCTAGGTCTATTTCTTCTTGTTTTTCACTAATTCTCACGCTAAATGTAAGTCAATTACTCCCGTAATTCATAAATTGATTCTTAGAATCCTTGCTATTTATCCTTGGAGGAGGGTTTTGGCTTGAATTTAATGGTGGAAAAATCCCTAGTTGGGTGTTAGGATCATGGAATTGGCCAAGGGTTAGTATTTGGATATAATCCGGGTAAGCTAGGCCACTATTACTGATCCTTTGCATTAATTACTTGTTTTAGACAAAGAACAAACTGAGAGACTCCGAAAAGGGAAAGCTCAAGTTCCTTAAGAGTGTTCAGGCTTGGTTTCGAGGTAGGTGATGGTTTGATTTCCCATCTGTGTTATATATGCCTGCTAACTGCTCCATTGTATTCATGTATGTAGGTGAATAGGGAAAGATGAAATTAATCTAATGAAATGACCATTTGTGATTCCGTACCATGCAATGAACCTTACTTGATTGTACAATATAAGTGTGTAAATCATTCATTGTGGTGTTGATTGTGTTTGTGATTGTGGTTGATTGGATTGTGTGTCATGTTCCAACACATAATTGGATCAGGTGTCACGTTCCGACACATAATTGGATCGGGTGTCATGTTCTGACACATATTGGATCGGGTGTCACGTTCTGACACATTATTGGACCGGGTGCCACATTCTGACACACTAACAGTTTGAGTGTGGGTTCCATGAGAGAACCATCATTGACTATTGCATTTGAGACTGATATTGTGAAACTGATATATTGAGTATAAACTGGTAAATTGTTATTCATTCTGTATATGTGTGGTTTACTATGTTGTAGTTACTTGTGTATGTCGCACTTACTGGAATAGTCGCGTGATCCTACCAGTACACTGTTGGTTTGTGTATTGATACTGCACTTGCTCTTACTTTGTTGAGTACAAGGCATCTTTAGGCGGCTGTTGAGAGACCTCAACTAGGAGATCACTAACTTGTCGAGTTCAAGGGTGAGCCAGTTCCTTCAGGCTACCATGGACTCATCTAGGATCTTAGTCCATTTTCTTCGTACTTTGACCTTTCAGACTCTTTACTTTATGTTTAGTTGTTTTGGGGTTGCATCCTCTTATCTTAGACCGTTTATTTAGAAATTTTGGTACAATGACTTCCAGGTTCTAGGGGTTGAATTTCCGCTTGTTTATGTTTATTTTTGATAACTTACTGAGTTTAAGGGAACTCAGATTTTAAATTGATTATTTAAACCTGTTTCCACATCTTTAAAAGCATGTCTTTCAGTTGGTATTGTTTAGCTGGGTTGTAGAAATAATTCTCCACCGGAGGATTAGTGTGGGTGCCAATCACGGCGGTTTGGGTCCTAACACATTGTTGTAGAAATGGTCACCTTAAAAAGGATTGTTTAGTGTTGAAAAAACACAATGAAAGTTTTTCAAATTACACTAAACAAGCAAGCATTCAAGGAAGGGGACCTGGTTATACTTCTAGGTCCATGATATGAAAATCACTCTGCCTTTTTGGACTCAAAAAACTTTCTTATTACTCCGTTATCTGCCTACTGGGAACTCCATCTCAAATAGGTTCCCAAGACTAATAAGTAATTTTTCATGCAGGTGAGAGGAAGTAGCAATAGTCAGTATTGGTTTATAGACAGTGGCTTCTCAAAACACATGACTAGGAACACTGAAAACTTCCTCTCCATTAAGTCACTTCAAGGTGGAGGTGTTCTTTGGAAATGGCAAAAAGGGGTACATCCTTAGTATGGGCAGGATAGGCATTTTTGTGAAACAATCTATAGAAGATATGTGCTATGTTAATGGGTTGATGTACAATCTTCTTAGTGTCTCACAGATATGTGACAAGGGAAATGGAGTAAAATTTCTATCTGATAAATGTTTGGTCACTAATTTGAACACTCGGGAGGTAATCTTAACAGTAAAAAGATGCAAAAATATGTATGTTGCTGATTTGAACACTGCCCGGGGTGATTACCTTACATGTCTAAGTGCCCAAAGTGAAATTGTTGATCTATGGCACATGGGATTGGGCCATGTGAGTGCCTCCCTACTAAACAAACTTGTGTCAAAGGACCTAGTTCGTGGTCTGCCAAAATTGAAGTTTGCAGACGACAAGGTTTGCGCTGCCTGTGTTAGAGGGAAGTGAACTAGAACATCATTTAAGCAGAAAAAACAAGTGAGTACTTCCAGACCTCTTGAGTTGCTCCACGTGGATCTGTGTTGTCAAGTAAAAATTCAGAGTAGGGGAGGAAAGAAGTGTATAGTTGTGATTGTAGACAACTTCTCTAGGTTCACATGGACTATGTTTCTGAGGTCCAAAGATGAAACCTACGATGTGTTGATGGTGTTTTCCAAGATGATTCATACCAAGCTAAATTGCAAGATTGAAGGGATCAAGTGAGATCATGGCATTGAATATGAAAATCCAAATGTTGAAAGCTTCTGCTCTGAAAATGGGATTCATCACAACTTTTTAGCCCCCAGAACACCTCAGTGAAATGGTGTAGTTGAAAGGAAAAATAGAATCTTTGTTGATATTGCCAGTACTATGCTAATCGACTCCGACCTTCCAAAGAACTTCAGGGCAGAAGATGTGAAAACTACATATTATGTGACCAACATGTGTCTTATCAGGTCAATTCTCAATAAAACCTCGTATGAACCGCTCAACAACATGAAGACAAAACTGAGCTATCTAAGGTCTTTTTGTTGGAAATGTTTTGTGTTGAACAATGGGAAAGAGGATGTCGGAAAATTTGATCCCAACAGTGATGAAGGAGTATTTGTGGGGCATTCTTCCTCCGGCAAGGCTTATTGGGTCTACAACAAAAGAACAATGTGCACTGAAGAAAGTGTTCAAGTGATTTTTGATGAATCTAGGGGAATTGAGAATTTGAAGAACAGAGAGGATTTTGAGATTAAAGAGATTCTTCAAAATTAGAGAGATAGCTTGAATGATGAACCAGATGAAGAACAACCCCCTTCTGAAGATATTAATACTGAAGAAATTGATATGGATGTTGAACCTAAGGAAAGACCTGGTTCGATAGATAATTTAGAACAAATAGACGTAGCTCCGACTCACATTGCGGGACAAGAAGATGATGATGAAGAGGTTGATCAACCCCAGCAGCTGACAAGAAACACAGGTTGGAAGCATAGATCATCTCACCCACAACATAATCTGATATCCCCACTTTATTTTGGAATACATACCAGATCTGAATCCAAAAACTAGGCTGCCTTTTCAGCTTTCATATCTTCTATAGAGCCCAAGAATATCAAGGAAGCATTGACTGATGTTGACTGGGTGAAATCCATGCAAGAGAAGCTTCATCAATTTGAAAGAAGCAAAGTATGGAACCTGGTTCCTCGGCCAAACGACAAAACTATCATAGGGACCAGGTGGGTTTATAGAAACAAGTTTGATGAGTAGGGAACTATTACCATAAACAAATCCAGATTGGTGGTTCAAGGGTATAATCAGGAAGAAGGCATTGATTACGATTAGACCTTTGCACTTGTTGCAAGGATGGAAGCCATCAAGATACTCATTGCTTTTGTAGCCTTCATGGGCTTCAAACAGTATCAGATGGATGTGAAAAGTGCCTTTCTAAATGGCTACATGAAGGAAGAAATGTACCTGAAGCAACCACCAGGTTTTGAAAACTTTTATCATCCAGATTATGTGCTTAAGTTGGACAAGGTCCTCTATGGACTGAAACAAGCTCCAAGGGCATGGTATGAAAGGCTTTCCAAGTTCCTGCTGGAAAATAAATTCAAAATAGGAAGAATAGAAAACACTCTTTTTATTCAATCTCAAGGAAAGAATTTGTTGATCATCCAAGTATATGTCGATGATATTATCTATAGAGCAAATTCGGAGACAATGTGTGAAGAATGTGTTGCACTTATGGGGAGTGAGTTATAAATGATCATTATGGGAGAATTAAGTTTCTTCTTAGGGCTGCAGATCAAGCAAACCTCTAAGGGAACCTCCATCTGTTAAGAAAAATACATCAAAGAGCTATTGAAAAAGTTTCAGATGATAGATGTCAAGCCTATTGACACTCCTATGGGAACCAACTCAAAGCTAGATGCTGACAGACCTGGTCCAAGTGCGAATGACACTATGTATAGAGGAATTATCATTTCTTTGTTATACCTTACTGCTAGCAGACTTGATATTGTGTTTAGTGTTCGCATATGTGCAAGATTCCAAGCTTGTCCTAAGTAATCACACTTAAAAGTTGCTAAGAGGATTATGTGATATCTGAAGAAAATAGGGGACCTGGTTCTATTTTACCCATCAGTAGATTCTTTCGATCTTGTTGGATATGTTGATGTTGATTATGTCAGGTATCAAGTTGATAGAAAAAGCACTTCAGGTCTTGTTGGATATGTTAATGCTTATTATGTCGGGTATCACGTTGATAGAAAATTCACTTCAGAGATGGCTCATTTTCTAGGCTCCTCTCTTATCTCTTGGGGAACTAAAAATCAAAATTCAATCATTTTTTCTACAGCTGAGGTTGAATATGTAGCAGCTGCAGCTTGTAGTGCTCAACTTCTCTAGATTAAACAACAATTTGAGGATTTTTGAGTAGTCACTCAGAATATCCCTCCTCTGTGCGATAACACCAGTGCTCTCAATATGGCTAAATATCATGTTCATCACAAAAGGACTAAGCATATTGATGTGAGACATCACTTTTTAAGGGATAATGTCGACAAGGTAAATATCAACATGCAATTCTGCAAGAATGGAGATCAAATAGCTGATATCTTCACCAAAGCTCTGAGTAGGGACCTGTTTGAGAAAAACAAATTGAAACTGGGGATACTCAAACTTGACTGAACTGATTCAGCCTGAAGTAGTAAAGTCCTTCATGACTATGCAAATAGAGCAGGTATCCTTATTTTCAGTTATGGTAGTTTAGTAAATTCAGTCTTACACATTTTGTAGGTATACGCACGTAATGGAAGTGTTAAAGGAAATAAGGAGGCAGGATAGAACAGGGCAATTATATTCCAACTGTAGAAAGGGACCCGGTCCATACTCGAAGGTTAACATCTCTAACACTGCATTTTAAAATTTTGCATGAGAACCGGAATTTCTACCACATGTCTTTCATCCGATCCTTTGACCATTGTCCAATCGTTTTGAATTCGAAATGTCACTATCTTTCAAGAGACCTAATACACCATTCAACTTCCAATCTTCCCTCCCCTTAGACAATCTCTACAATTTTTTTCAGAATTCCTCTCCAAGTTCAAAGTTTGCAAAATCCTTCTCCCCTTCTCTCAAGTTCATCTAGATGTCGACATCTCTTCCTCCTAATCTTGATATGACTAAAAATGTTTAGGATGTTGTTCCTACTTTGTGTACTATTGTTGAAAGAAAGAAACCTTCCACCCCTACTTCATCATTTCCTCTTGGTGAATAACGTGACACCCCAACCACTAAGGTACTTATTTCACCGAGTGGCGCACAGACTTCACAACATGTTTCCCCTGTTCTTTCTCGAACACTAGATCTGAATGAATCCCATCCCGCATCCCCTGAAATATCCCTTCAGTCTGTTATTCAGTGTGAAAAAAAAAGGTCTTGAATCTAGTGGGCCTCAACCTGGTCCACTGTCCTCCGCCCTTTGCGAACAACATTTTGATGGAGATTTACCTTGAAGTAAAGAGGTTGAGTCAAACATTTTGACTGTCGTAGATGAATGGGTAGTTCAAAGTCGGATAGAAATGAAAGAGGATACCCAACTTATTTTTCTGGGAAATGACTCTCAGTCTCTTGCCCACATTACTTCACCTTCTGAAAGATCACCTCCTTAATTTGATCAAACCCCTATTGGTAGGTTGGGTACTAAGGACATTGAGGGAGATAAGAAAACTGATGAAGATGACCAACCATTGATTAAAAGGCTTAGGAAAAATCAAGTACCTATTTCTGAAGTTCAGGTACCAACTGAGGTTGAGTCGCATCCTACTCCTGAGGAAAGGGATGACAACAATGATGAAGACAATATACCATTGAAATGGTAATTTCAAAGAACAATGGTTCCTCATTCTAAAAGAATAAAAAGGTAAATAACGACGTGAAAAAGGTCAATCATCGGTCTTATTTTACCAAGGGAAGTTCTTAGAAGTTAATGGGAGATGCAATGAATTCTAGTAAATCAAAACCAGTTGAAAACCAGAGAAATAGGAAACAAATAGTTGTGGATGAGGATCTGTTTCCTAATGTGGACCTGGTCAATGAGATTGCTGACAATTATGATTATGGGCCTGGTGTTGCTGCAATTGAGAAAAGAAGTAAAGTTATGACCAAAATATCCTCTACAACAAGAAGAGGACTCACCAAGAAAACAAGTGTTCCTGAAACAAAACACACTACAGGAAAGCTTCATGTAGCAAAGAGACAGAAGGAAACAGTCAAGCGTCAAAAAGAAGAATCATCCCTTGAACCTCTTATTGAAACTGATCCTGAGTTTGAGATGGGACATGGTTTGGGTGGTAAGAAGACAAAGGTAGAGAAGTTTTTGACACATGAGGAGAGAGTTTAAATTCTTAGATCTCAGAAAAATTTTAACGGGAGAGTGTTTGATCCTAAGATAACGACCAAACCTGGAATGAGAAACCTGGTCGATGTAGTTGAAATTCAAAGTTGGACTCACCTGTTCACAAATCATGTACCTATGGTACATGATTCTAAGGTTATAGAGTTTTATTACAAGTTGAAGCTGAACGAATATGGTAGTGTAAACACTCAAGTAGGGAACATCCAATTATTTCACCTTAATGAGGCAACTCTGGCTCGAATTGTGCATGTTCCACTAGAGGGGATTAGTACAGTGGATGGCAAGTCTCCAACAAAGAAATTTGTGGTGTAGATGAGCAAACTTCCTACTCTAAGTCGGGCTAGGATTCAAAAGAAATATCTCAATGGTGAGTATCAACTTTTCTTCAAGTTTGTCAACAAGGTGTTGTTGCCCCGATCTGAAAAGAGAATTGTTGCCTCGATTATGAAATTGTTCCTTATTGAAGATCTGCACACTCTCGAGTTGATAAACCTTCTCACCATCATGCTGGAATATATGCATAAGACAATGACTATCAAAGACGGAAAACATGGGCTGGGGTATGGGTACTTGCTGACGATGGTGTTCAAATACTTTGGCATTCCACTAGCCTCTGGAATAAGGGGGACAGTGAAGCAGTCCATCTCTATGAAAATTCTCATTGAGTGTGTCGAACAAAAAATTGGCAATAGGAGTGAGGTTTCAGAATTGTTGGACGAGCACTCTTAGCTCAAGCATGAGTTGGAAGCCATGGGGATCACCTTGGCTAACAAAGATGCTGATATTGCTTGCCTTAAGGTTTGGTTGCAGTTGGTTGAATCTGAGGGACCTGGAGCCAAACTAGATGCCCAGCAAGCTGAGAACAAAGCTCTTGCTGACAAAAACTTTGAACTTCAGGAAAATCTTCTCAAGCTTCACGAAGAATTTGAGGCTCGTCTGTCCCTACTTCTGCCATCCTTTTCCTCCAATCCTTCCTCATATTATATATGTCCTCTGTCCTTTCTTATGTACTATGTGGGTATTATCCCGGTTCTTATGTTAAATCAGATTTGCAATGTTTGTCTATGTTTTCCTTACTGATAATTGAATGGTTAAATTGGCCCTGTCTCTACTGCCTTGCCTTAATACCTTGTGTATCTCTCTCTTATGCTATGTGTTGCCCATGTGGCCATGAATTTTCTTAAGTTGCATTCCTGATTTACTTGGTTTACTGTCTTAACTCTTTTTATGATGTCAAAAGGGGGAATATATTTTGTAAAGGCAGTACAATTTAGTCTTGTCGAGTCAAGGGACCTGACCTGGTCGGTGATAAGAGGAATGAACGAAACCAAGGGATGAAAGTTGAAGAGGCTGAATATTAGTTTGTCATAATAAAAAAGGGGGAAATTGTTATTTTAACCCATGTCTGAAGTTTTGATGATTGAACAAACTTTGGACCTGATCCCTGACGAAACTGTGAATTCCGAACAGAAAAACTACAGCGGTCCAAAAGCCTACAAAACCTGTTGTGGTTGGTGCGTGGCTCCCACAGTAAAATAGGACCTCAGCCAATGAAATTTTTGTGTATATTTGTGCTCATCCTATAATATGTCTATCCTCACATATCACAAACAATTTTTTGCAATATAGATTTCACACAAAAAGCAAAAGCCTCTCTCAACGGAATATTGCTCAAGAACAGCTGAAGAACCTTATAGAGTTATCGTTGTTCTTAGTTTTTTCTAGGGTTTGTATTTCAATGGTTAATCTTGTAATATCTATTCCTAAGATATAAAGGAAGCGGATTAGTTTCATATTAGAACACAACAAAGATTAGCTAGAGTTAGCTATGTTGGGTTCTTGAAGTCTAGATCGACTAGAGCTAGTTGGTTTAGTGGGCAATAGAGTTGTTGCTTAGTAGTTACTGGTAGTAGAGTTGCTACAGTAAGGGGGAAGGGATTAAAGAGTTTTAATTCCTAGGTTACAAGAATTTGTAATCTGAATCTTCACTCCTTTTATAGTTAAATGGAGTTGGGTTGAAAATCGTGTGAGTACATGTCGTGGTTTTCTCCTCCCTTGAGCAAGGGGGTTTCCACGTAAAACTGTTGTGTCTGTTTTATCTTGTGTTGGTTGCTTTCTGCATTTATTTTTTGTCAAGGAACCTGGTCCAATGATTGTTTGTGGACCCATACATTCTATCAAACACACAAATAACTTGCACAAGAGTTATCTCCACGTACACACAAAACAAGAAGTGTACACAGAAAACTGGAGCCTGTGAAACTCAATACGCATTGCAAGAAGAAGTCCAAGAACTAGAAGAACCACAACCACAGTTAAAGAGGTTTGCACGACTGAAATGTCCAAACAACAATAATATGGATACAGCATTAGCAAAGGTGAATACCACCTTCGAAGAAGATTCAATGAGTAGTGAGTAGAGAAGTTCAAGGGAGGATGGCGATACCTAATTTAAGTCACTTTCGAGATATTGGATATGAGTCCTCTGTGCTCGTGCTAGATCATCTTTGCAGCAAGTTGGATAAAAATGTCATTTGTTGCATCTTTATTAGTTAAGATGAACAAATTAAGGGGTGAAGTTGTTGTGGACCTACCACTAATCATACATAAGTGTCGAGAAATGTGGTATTTGATGAAGCATCAGCATGGTGGTCCAACGAAGTCTCCCAACTAGAATTGACAGCACTTGAGCAAAAGTTGTAAGATAAGCTTAAAGAAGAAAAATAGGGGAATTAGATAGAAACTAACCAATAGGCAAGAGGAAAACCCAATCACATATACCACGGGTATCTCCACAAAATAATAGGTCATGACAAACTGGAGCTTGTGAAACTCCTGTCATGTTGCAAGAAGAAGTCAAAGAAGCACCACAACCACAACTAAAGAGTTTTACATGACTAAAACACCCAAACACCAAGTATATAGATGCAACTTTAGCAGAAGTGGTCCAGATCAAGAAGATTACTACCTTGAAATCTTCAAAGAGTAGTAAGTGGAGAAGTTCAAAGGAAGAAGAGGTTCATAATGGATCACTCAAAATGGATGCAAAGAATAAATTAAGTTGGTGTGGAGGGTGAGTGTTATAAAATAATCACCAACTTAATTAAAATCAGATATTTCAAAGAGAATCTAGAATAATCAAGATGTGTAGAGAATTGAAGGAAGAACTCAGGATTTAGAGTTCTTGAGTGCAAGTCCAAAAACATTCTAGAAATAAGTGGAAGGTATAGTTCTAAAAAATTGCCTTCATACTAGATCCTTTCATCACCACCTATAGATAGAAGTGGATAGAGTTGTATATGTGCGTACTCTAATAAAGAGTGTGTGCTCAAGAAAAAAGTAAGAAAAATGTGTGCTCAAGAAAAAAGTAAGAAAAATAAGAAGAGAATGAGTGCAAAAGAAAAATTGAGTGTTAAGAGTTGTAAGACCAAAGTTGGTCCTTACTTAGCCATAATAAAATTCAAGTTGTCATGAGCAACCAATTAAACCCAACAATTCCCGAATGACACTTCTTTTGGATCCGAACCACCACTCTTATCGGTTGGTCACAGCTAGCACCCCTCCTTGGTCCAAGCCACCACTCTTGGCTCTCTACCAAGCCATTACTTTGAGTTGCGGCCTCAAGCATTAACCAACCTGGTCTAATACCTATTATTATAGACTGAATAAGACGGTCCAACCCTTGAAGAAAGACTATTAGGTGAGAGATCTCACTCAAGCCTATAAACTCTTTAATTTTTTTCTTATTAATAAATGAGGGTCAATAAGCACACAACAAAGATGGTAAAGATTCCTCTGTAGTTAAGAAAAGTTGGTTCGCGCCCTTGAAAGGAGTCACCTTTAATAGGAAACTCTTAACTTCCCCCACTGGTTTTTATATTATATGAACTCAAACGGCGCATAGGTTCTTGACAACACTAATTTGATTGCTAAAAGAAAAATCTGGTATAACAAGTTAAATTGCATAGATAGTACCATAGATAACTCAATATCTTAAAAGTTATTGGATTTTAATTAGTTCAACCATACGGTACCCAAAGCCCACTAATTCGAATTTGCATCTGGTACCTACTAAGGAGATAAAGTTCTATATATCATTAAGCTTTTTAAATAGAATTATCTTTACAAAGGCTTCTAACAATACTTTTTGCAGATTCTCAGAAGTGGTATGTATTGGCTTTGCATGTTGGTTGGATATTTGAGAAAGAATAGGAACAAAAATATTGTCACCACAAAGACATATTATGTTGCTTATTTGGTGTTCAAATTGGTAAATATGTACCATGGACTTGAATACACTAATTCAACTATTATGTTTGTTAATTATAAGAGTGAAAATGCGACTGAAGAACAAACCAACACTGTGATACTTGTAAGATTTCGCAAACTGAGAGGAGATGGATAAATGGAAATAGAATTGGAAAATTTAAATAGCAAGGAAAGTAGTGATGGTCCTGTTGTAGAAAGATTGATTGAGATTAGACGTCTTGATTACAAATTAAGTGGCCTCATTGTTGAAGTAATTGAGCTTCGTCCTAAAACAATCGAATAAGTAGTTAGAGGCGGATCTAGGATTTTATGTTTTATGGTTTCTGAACTATAATTATTTTTGTTTTCTTGGTTTGAGATACATTCTTTATATTTATTAACTGAGTTTCTTAATATAAATGTAGAATTCGAGCCATAATTGCTGGTTCCACAAAGCCGTAACTCTACTATGACTTTGAAGTGTGCTCAAGTTGGCTCTGACATTATGGTCATTAAAAAGAAGCATGTATCTTCTTTTAATACATTTCATGTGCTCAAGTTGGCTCTGACATTTCATGTATCTTATCTTATAAAAGAAACATTTATAAGATACTACTGGCTCTCACATGTATTATAGAAAAAGTAGATAATACATGTATCTTCTTTTTTTAATCTCAAGTTGGCTCTGTTTCTGCAGTGCTGCTGCTGGTGCTGTGGTGAATTTTTCTGTTTGATTTTGTAATTCTGTATTTGGTCCTTTCTTTGTTTCTGCAGCGCTGCTACTGGTGCTGGTATCGGGGCGGAGTGATTGAGGGGAAGTTCTTGCGAGGAAGAGAATGAAGGTGCTCTACCTACGTTTATCTATTGAATAGCAACAAAAGTTTTTAAAATTTACATTTATATGTTCAACTGTATGTCTGTCATGAAAAATTGATAATGTTAGAAGCAGAAAAATGTTGGAGGTTTATGCGGGGTGGGGCAGGTGGGGGCAAAACAAAAGAATATGGGCGGGGCGGGACAAAGTCTTTGTGCATTTACCCCGCATCGTCCCCACACCACTCCATTTGTTATCCCTAGTGGCCCTTCTTTCCCTGAGAAATTTAATAGCAATATCATAGATCCTGGAAGACACTAAAACATGTGACATGCTTTCAAATTTGTTTCATTCTACTCTATAGGAAGGAAAATAATCATCAGCAAAATTTGAAATAAACAAAAGATGTTATTTGATCAAGATACATTCCTTGTGATAAAAAAAAAAGATAGGATAATTATTGGGTTCAGTAGGAAATTATTCTATCAAAATAGAAAATGTTGAAAATCATTGTCTAGGTGGTTGATAAGGAGTGGCAACCAAAATAAGGTCATCTTTTCTGACAGCAGTTACTCCAACCAATTCAGTCAAGTTCAAGTCTTTTGGCTCCATTCCAATAGGGAGTTTCCAATCAAAGTGATATAACAATTGAGCCAACGGCAAATAAACATTAGCTAAGCCAAATGATATCCCGGGACAAATCCTTCTCCCACTGCCAAAGGGAAGATACTCAAAATTGTTACCAATAAAGTCTAGAGAGCACTGCTCAAATCTCTCTGGCTTAAAGCTTTCTGCATCATCCCAATATTTTGGATCTCTTCCCAATGCCCAAACATTAACCATGACTTTGGTCTTTACAGGAATAGTGTAACCGTTTATATCCGTCTCTTCCCTACATTCTCTTGGGACTAAAAGTGGAACTGGTGGATGGAGTCTTAGAGTTTCTTTAATGACTAACTTTAAGTATTTCAGCTCCTCCACATCATTCTCATCGAACGTTTCTTTGTCTTTAAAGGCTTCTCGCACTTCTGCTTGAGCTTTGGCGAATACACTTGGATTTTTCATCATTTGCACCATTGCCCACACAAGCGTTGAGGATGAAGTCTCTGTTCCCGCAGCAAACATGTCCTGCACATAGGAACAAAATAAGTAATTTGTGGTGATTATTGATCATATGTAGTTAGAAAAATGTAAAATATGAAATAGAACTTACAAAAATAATAGCTTTGATGTTGTCGTTGGTGATCGGAAATTGAAGGCCTCCATCATTCATAAGTCTTATAAGGACATCAATTAGATCTTCACCACCTAATGCACCATTAGTTTTCCCAATTGCAATGTTCTTCTTGTGCTTATTGATTACATCTTCAACAATTGCATCTACCTTATGATGAGCATTCATAATTTTACCCTTCATTCTACTAAGCACATGGAGAAACTTCAGTGATGGAAAGATATCAGCCACATCAAATCCTCCTGCTAACCCTGTCACTTCTTTGATTAGCTGTATAAATTTTTCCTGCTCCTTGAACACTTTCCCGAACGCTGATCTACATGTCATGGAACTTGTGAACAAAAACAACCTTTCAGTACAATTAACCGGCTCACCCGAAGATGACCGGATAAAATTAACAAGACGATCAACCTCATCGCGCCTAATCGAGCCATATGACCGGACATTCTTGGCACTCAACAATTCCAAGACACAAATTTTACGCATTTGTCTCCAGTAATCTCCGTAGGGGCAAAAGGCAATGTCAGACCTGTTGTAACAGACAATTTCCGGGGCCAAAAGTTTAGGCCTAGAGGCGAAAGCGATGTCATGAGTTTTTAGTACTTCTTTCGCCATATCAGGAGAAGTAACTACAACTGCAGAGACTTCACCAAGTTGAAGATGCATAAGTGGTCCATATTTTTTGGCTAAATCTCTAAGGACATGGTGTGGAAGTCCACCAGCCATATGAAGCATACTTCCTAGTAAAGGAAGTTTCCATGGACCTGGAGGCAATTTTTTCAATTGGCTATTCCAGTTTTTCCATTTCCTTAGCAAAAACAGAAAAGATAGAAAAAAAAAGATGGAAGCCAAGCTCAAGAATTGCATTTTGGAAGAGTTAATTTGTGTGTTTGGTGATTCTTCAATGTTTTCTTACATATGCTCTTTTATAGGCAAGAAATTAAATGGGATATTTTTTCAGCAACTTTTGTTTACTATCATCTGTTGAAGTCAAAACAATTCAGCTCACTCAAAAAAGCATACTGATTGCTATGTCCATAAATATTCTTAAAAGTAGTAAGGTGGTGGCTGGAAAATTGATTTTTTATAAAGAAGAGAAAAACGTGTAGTTGCCACCTTGGAATTAAATCTGTCCTACTCTGTACCAATTTTGACTGGAGTATTATATTTATTATATTGGCTAGGACACATGTAAGGTTCTTTGCTAAGTTAGAATATTATATATTAAATATTATGAAATAGCTTTTGTTTTTTTTTTTAAAATTAAAATATTAATAATGTTTTCAATTATTTTTTTCGATCTTGAAATTCAAATAAATTATATTACAAATTTTAATACTTAGATTTGTAATTTTGACACAGATTCATGGGATATTAATTTTATCGACAAAAAAAAGAAGCAAAAGAATCATTAAATTAGCACCATCTAATACTTTTTTTTTTTATGTTAGAGTTGTAATGTAATAATTGAAAAATTATGAATTCAGTATCCATTTGAGTGCATTCTTTTATAGAGTTATTATATGGTAATAATAATAAAAATAATAGATTTAACGGAAGAAAAAAATGAAGGAATATATATATATTTTATAGTAGATAAATAAAACAAAGGTTTGCTTCCACTAAAATTATGTTATTTTCTAATGTAAATGCATAAGATGTAGAGCTAACATGCAAATTAGCATAAAAATAGTATATCAAATTGACAGTTTGTTTTATCATATCAGTTCATGAATATACCATGAGAAGTTAACCTAATACGAGTCGAATTTCTATCTAGAAAATGTTAGTATTTTTAAGTAGATTTTATTATCCGGCCATCTCTTTTTGCCTAATCACAAATATCTCTATCATAATATATTAAATAATTTCTTTATAATATAAATTATAAAAGTTAACAGAAAAATACTATTTTTATATGGTTATAATAAATAGTAACGTAATTGCTTATTACATTACAAATACAATACTTACCTTACTTAAATAGTAATAGATCTAACTGTCTAAATACATTTTTATAAGGTAATTAACAAAATAAACTTTTAAAGTTATATATTTAAGTTACTTTAAATAAAATTAAAAGGGTAAAACAAAGATAACATAACTTAATATTCTATATTTATTTTCTTTCCTTTTTATGTTTATTTTATTTACTTAATTTTTAGATTTCTCTTTCTCTTACCTTTTTCTTTTTATTTTCTTCCACTTAATTCAATATCTTCTTTCTTTTATTTTGCAATTTGTCATATCTACCTCCTTATTTTTCTCCGATTACCACGCTAAATTTACTCTCTACTTTAAAAAAAAATAATTATAAATTTGCATTTTTGTAGTATAAATAACTCTTTGTATCATTTTAATATCCAATACTCCTCATTTTTGTAAATCAAAAGAGCAAAAAGAAAGAACTCACACTTCATAGTGACCGTCAATCTCATGAATTTTCGGTATGTTGAACTCCTTCAAGAAATAAGATTTAATACATATTTTGTTAGATTTTGTAATTATTTCTATTGTATATATTCTAATTTCTAATGAATTCATTTATACAGACAATTTTATGTGAGGCGGTGAATTTCTCTTGGGATAATTCTTCAATTTCATATTGATCTTCAGATATGTGCTCTCCTCTCATGCCTAATTTTATATTTTATTATTAACTAGTGAATTAGCTCGCGCTTCGCGCAATCATTAACAAATTCGTATTTAAATTTTTATTATATATTTATTGTTTTTGAATATTGAAATAATGCAAATATAATTTTTTAAATCTAAAATGAGTTATTGTTACTTTATATTTTGAAATATAATCTAAACACAACATACTAATTTTAATCCATAAGCATTTTGCAAAACTTTTAAACTTTTAAAAGCAAACCTAATGTCATTCAAGATAAAGCACACCTCTATATTTTTATTAAAATATAGAAGGTCGATGAATGAAAATAGCATATTATGTACCAAAATGAATTACACAAAAAAAAGAAAAGGAAAATGTCAAAAAAAAAAGTGTAACATATATTACATTGATGGAATGCTCCTAAAATAATTAAATATAAAATTATATATAGTTTCATTATTCACGTTATATATACGACGACACTCATATATAATAAAAATCTTTTGTAAAGTATATATATAAGAAGACAATAATTTCTTAGTATATCATGCATTATTAAGGACTTGATATTTATGGACAGAGGGTACATCGATCGTTTAACTTTTCTATATAGTAATTAGTAGGTAAACCGAACCTTCAGCTTTCATTTCAAACATAAATGACAATAGATATAGGCTCCATATATATTTACTATATTATGTATTTTTCTTAATTTATATTATTATAGATTCACAATAGATTGGCTCTCGAAATTCCATCTTCATACATAAATTAGGACAAAAAGAGTAACATATATTATCTAAAAATTACGTAAAAGATACTATAAATCGCAATAATTATCAACTTAAATATCTAAAAACCTTATAAAAAATTTGGTTGACCCTCGAAATTGGGACAAAAGGAGCAACATATATTGTGGAAAAATTACGTAAAAAATACTATAAATCAAAATAATTAACAACTTAAAATATCTATAAATTTAACGATCCTTCCGTTCGTTATGGGTAAACCATTGATGAAAGATATTGGGTAAGAAAACTTTTAGATTAGTGGTTTGAAAATTCTACGCTAGGCCCGTATCAAACGAACTATAGGCAAGGTGAGGTCTAGGGAGATCCGGGAAATGTTCGAGTGAAATGTCTAAGCTTGGGTTGGTTTTTTTATTAGCTAAGACATTAAGGAATCCATAGGACTTTTAGGAATCAGTTTTGAGTGGGTAAAACTCCTGACATCAAACTGGGTATGAGCGGATTAGTTTAGAATGTCAAGGTTTGAAGGTGTGTTGCGAAATGAAGATTTTTGGGGAGTATTTCGAGTTTTCATCTCGTACAAGCTACTATAGCGGGTGTCACACCGCTATAGCCGGGGAATTAATTTCCTCTATTGGCTGGTTATTTGCATTTTATCATAATTTTCTCCTAAATCACTCATTATTCTGCAAAACATATTTTGGGAAGAGAAAGAGCGACCTAGGGCGAATTTCAACCAATTCCCGTCACTTTCATCGATAAAGATAAGTCAATCACTCACATACCTAGGTATTTCGATTATTAGGCTAGAATCCTTGTTGGGTGACTTTAGGGGAGGTTTGGCTTGAGTTAATGGTGGAAGAATCCTTGTTTGGTGACTTTAGGGGAGGGTTTGGCTTGAGTTAAAGGAGGAAAAATCCTAGTTGGGGTGGAATGATCATGAAAATGGCCTGAGATTAGAATTTGAGTATAATCCGGGTATTTTTATGTCATTATTCATTGATTGTGTTGCTTTGTTATTGTTTTAGACCAAGAACAACTCAAAATTCATAACAAGGGGAAGACTCGGTTCAATATAGCTTCCAAGGCTTGATTTGAGATAAATGAGGGTTGTTTGTTTCTCGTTTATGTCATATGTGCTTGTCAACTTCTTCGTTAGTATTGAATGCATGATATATGATTAGGAAAAAGGAAAGAGCATGATTTGAAATTAATGTTAAATGTTGTGAATGGTTGTCCATGTTGTGTATGCATATCAACTCAGGGTGATGACCGAAAGTTTGAGCTATGTTATAATTGTATATTTATAGTTTTATTAAGTTGTGGTTTCTTGTTCGTATTTCATATAATTGAAACTAGCCGATGTCATATCAGTACACTGTAATTGTGTACTGATATTATACTTGCTCTTTCTTTGTTAAGTACAGGACATATTCAGACAGCTGTTTCGCGACCTCAACTGTGATCTTAGTTATATCTGAATCCAAGGGTGAGCATACTTCGTCCAGGCTACCATGGATTCATCTTGCTTCCTAGCCCATTTTTATGTGCTTACACTTTCTTAGTTATTTGGTTTTGGGGTTGTATCCCCATACTCTAAACTAAGAATATAGGTTTTGGTATCACGACTTTCAATTTCTAGGTGGTTAATTTTCGCAGTTTGTTAACTTGATGTTTTGTTTCTGAAAGTTGTTATTTTAAAGACATAAAAAGCTAAAGTATTTATTTACTTTATTATGGACTTGAATAGTCATTGTTGAACTTATGATGTTGTTTGGTGTGATCCTGGGGAAGGTAATTGTGGGTGATCGAAGTTTGATCAGAAAATATTAAGAAGGAATCCCTTCAGGTGGATAATTATTGTTTAGTTTTCCAAATTTTGTATGTGTGCATATTAACTGCTTGTAGTAATACTGTGCAATGCATATGGGAAAAATATAAATGATGAATGTGAAATGACATCATCTTGATAAATCTCATGTAATGAATCTGATTAATTTACTTGTGGCTTCAAGTGTGATTGTTCATTGTGTTGTGATTGTGTGTGTTGTTTGTGATTGCTGATTGGATTGGGTAGCACATCAGTATAGGCTTACTAACAGTTGTCTCAGATACCACTTCTGGTACAAAATATCATTTAGTTGGCTCAGGTACCATGCTGGTACACTAACAATAGTTGGCTCGGATACCATGTCGGTACACTAATAATTGTGTGTAGGTTTCATGAGAGGACTGAGTTTATTTACTATGTTATATTTATCAAATGTTGTTCCCTGAGTGTCTGGGTTGATGTATTTAAAATGCGAGGATAGTCTTTATGTAGATCAAGTTTTCATGTTAAATGTTGTAGATAAAAGATTAGGGATCTTGGTGGTTCGGGTTACTGAAACGGTGTGATGAATCAGGTATGACTAGTTGTGATATGGTGATCATGTGGGACATATTTCATGCGAGTGTTAAGCTTGGGTGGGGGCTGGGAGTTCAGGCTTTCTTATAATTGGAACTAGAATTGTATTTACCTACTTTGCTAAATTGGGGTTGCTTATTCACATTTTGTATAATTGAAGTGTTGTAAATGTAACACCCCGCATTCGAAAAAGACCAGACAACAGATTTTTTTCCCAGAAGGTGCAGGTGCCACCTACGGACCGTAGGTTAAACCACGGACTGTAGGTGGGGTCCGTGGTTGGCTACCTCACCTTTACCCATAATTTCCAGAAAAAGGCATGACCCACGACGGGACCTACGGACCGTAGGTGGGACCACGGTCCGTAGTCCAGGTCCTTGGATCATGACCCTCAATACCCACTCTCTGAAGTCAAACGACGACTAACAGGACGGACCGTCAGTCGACCTACTGTCCGTCGGTCAAGCCCATTGATGGCCTCGTCAACTTTTAAGTATACGTCGTTGTACACCTGAACTACGTCGTTTTGGTAAGTTTTAGCCTAGTATTCTAGTTAGACTTTACCCTAAGCGATTCATTCATCAAACTTAGAGCAAAAGAGAGAAAAGAGGCGACCCAACCCTTCCAAGAACGCAACAGGTTTTCTTCAGTTCCAGCCCCGAAATCAAAGGATTTCTCCATAGATTTCATCACCAGATATGTGGAATTTCACTAGTGGATTCCTTTCTTCGACTAGGTCCCTAGAATTCAGTCAGATTCTTGATTCATTATATCTTGCTTAGACCTAGGGTTTCTAAAACCTTAGATATTGGGTGTGATTTAGCTGTTATAGTATTTTTAATCAGATTATCATATTTTCGTGGAATCATTGCTTAGTTCCTTGCATGAGACTCAGAACCCTAGTCGTGTAGATTCGTTTATTTCATGAATTACACTAGCTAGGTCAGATAAACAAATATACATGCCTCAGATTTCAAATGTTTCATTATCAGTACTTAAATGTTGCATTCTCAGTTTGCATGTCAGAATCTTGAGCTAATCCACTATTTCAGTTAAGATGTGTCATACACACTTCAGTTGGGAGTAGGCTCAACACCGAGTTGGACTAGGGTTCAGCGTACCCTCATAGTCCCATAACTACGTGCCCCCATAGGTTATAAGTCCCCTCTGTTGGGCATCAGATTTAGTGATCACGACAGTCATGTCTTTCCCCTAGCAAGGTATATTGGGTCCTCTCGATGGGGTGTATACATCGGACTCCACATTTAGCTCACGTTGTTTTATGTCGATTAATAGTACCTCCCACAGTCAGAATTTAGTGAATTTGACCAGGTTTTCAGTTATACCTCATCTCATAGTCTCAGTATGTCATGTTCAGGATTAGTACTTGGTCATTGCATGTAGCTCAGTTTTCAGTATATTTCAGCATTTACATTCAGTTCAGATTATATCATTGCTTAGTATGCTTTGTTCAGTTTATGTATTTTGTTCAGCTATATTTTGTATCCTGCATGCTCAGTACATTTCAAGTACTGACGCATACTCTGCGCTACATCCTTTCATGATGTAGGTTCAGGTACTCAGCATCCAAATCACGCATAGATCGATTTCCGATCCGCATTTCAGCAGCTTCAATGGTGAGTCCTCATACTTTGAGGGTAACATACATATTTTCCATATTCAGTCTTTTCTTTCAGTTTCAGTTTGCTAGAGTTAGCTGGGGGCATGTCCCAACAATTTTAGTCAGTAGAGGCTTTTTCAGACATAGTATTAGATTCAGCTTTAGATTTGAGTTTGATCTTTCAGTTGTTATTGAGCTCTAGTACTTTTCATATATTCAGATCAATATTGGGTATTCCCCACTTTCAGTTACCACTGTTTTAGCTTCCGCACAGTATCTCTTTATTCATATTGTTTTAGTATGCTTATGGTATGCATGCTTCAGGGTTAGCTTGGGGTCACTCGTGATCCTAGGTCTCGTGTTTACGTCAAAGGGATAGCCTCGGCGTGTGACAAACTTGGTAACAGAGCATTACGTTCAAGAGTCTTAGGATGTCTGAAAGCCGCACTAAGTAGAGTCTCTTTCATGGGTGTGAAGTGCACCACATCTAATGAGAGGGAGGCTACGAAGTATTTTAGGAAAAACTTCACTTTCTTGTTATTCTTATCGTGTGTGGGTATGATCTTCTTTCTAATCCATCATTATGTGTTTCAGATCATGCCTCCTCGTAGAGCTTACACAAGAATGCTAATGCATGCAATGCTAACGTTGTTCCTCCAGTCCCAGACCATGATGTTTCGAATGCAGAGTTTCAGAATGCAATCCAACTTTTGGCTCAGAGTGTGGCCAACCAGAATAATCAGCATGCTCCAGTTCCATCAAATACTAATATTGGATCAGCAGCAACCATGGTTCGAGATTTCATTCGGATGAATCCGCCAGAGTTTCTAGGGTCGCAGGTTGGTGAGGACCCACATAATTTCATTGATGAGGTCAAAAAGATCTTTAGAGTGATGCAAGTAAATGGCAATGATAGGGCATCCCACCAGCTTAAGGATGTGGCTCACATTTGGTTCACTCAGTGGAAATAAAACAGGGGTACAGATGCAGCTCTTATGACTTGGGAGTGCTTTACTGGAGCTTTTCTGGACAGGTTCTTCCCGAGAGAGTTGAGGGAGGCTAAAGCTCAAGAGTTCATGAATTTGAGGCAAGGTACCATGTCAGTCCAAGAGTATGGACTTAAGTTCACCCAACTCTCCAGGTATGCTCCACATATGGTTGCCGATTGAGGGTGCAGATGAGTAAGTTTTTGTTTGAGGTATCCGAATTGGTGAAAACAGAGTGTAGGAATGCCATGCTGCTAGAGGATATAAATATCTCTAGGCTTATGACTCATGCTCAGCAGGTTGAGGGAGACAAGCTTAGGGAAATGGCTAAGGACAACAAGAAGGCTAGAACAGGCAACTATGATTGCTCTCAGCAGACATCAGGTGGTGGAAATCGCTCACAGTTTCAATAGAGGTCTACGGTCCCAGCACCTTCATCAGCTAGTGCTCCATCCCCCAGGTTTCGACATGATCATAAAGGTAGGGCATCAGGCTCTAAGTCTCAGGGAAGTGCTTCAGGTAACAAGACTTTCCCAACTTGTCTGAAGTGTGGTAAGAACCATCCGGGCGAGTGTCTTGCAGGCAAGGAAGGGTGTTTTGGGTGTGGTCAGTCTGGCTATAGGTTAAAGGATTTCCCTTCTGCCAGGCAGGGGAAGGGAGGTAACAACAATAGGGCTCAATCTACAGCTCCAGCAGCACCAGCAGGGTGTTCATCTGGTACAGGCGGCGATCAGCGCTAGAACATGTTGTATTCTGTCTAGGCTCGCCAGGATTAGGAGGATTCTCCTGATGTGGACACTGGTACGTTATGAGTCTTTCATTTAGATGTTTATGCCTTGTTAGATCCAGGGGCTGTATTGTCTTTTGTAACACCATATATAGCAGTCAACTTTGGTGTCAGTCCAGAAACTCTTTCAGAATCCTTCTCAGTCTCTACTCCAGTTGGTGACCCAGTTATAGCTAGACGGGTATACAAAAATTTCCCTGTCACAATATCTCAGAAAGTCACCTCAGCAGATCTTGTAGAGTTAGAAATGTTAGACTTTGATATCATTCTAGGCATGGATTGGTTACATTTTTGTTATGCCTCTATCGATTGTAGAATTAGGATCATTCGGTTTCAATTTCCAAACGAGCTAGTCTTAGAGTGGAAGGGTAGTAGCTCAGTGCCTATGGTTGATTCATTTCTTACCTTAAGGCCAGAAAGATGATTTCCAAAAGGTATATCTATCATCTTATTTGGGATAGGGATTCAAACTCCGAAACCCCAACTCTTGAGTCAGTCCCAGTAGTAAATGAGTTTCCAGAAGTGTTTCCAGAAGATATTCCCGGAGTTCCTCCCGAAAGGGAAATCAACTTCTGAATAGATCTCTTTCCAGATACCCAGCCTATTTCGATTCCTCCTTACAGAATGGCTCCAGCTGAGCTTAAAAAACTGAAAGAACAGTTGAAAGATATTCTAGATAAGGGCTTCATCAAACCTAGTATCTCTCCATGGGGTGCACCAGTGTTGTTCGTGAAAAATAAAGATGGTTCTCTTAGGATGTGCATTGACTATCGTCAGTTGAACAAAGTCACAATCAAGAATAAGTATCCCATCCTCAGGATTGATGACTTGTTCGACCAACTTTAGGGTGCTAGTTGCTTTTCTAAGATAGACCTCAGATCTGGCTATCATCAGCTCAGAGTCAGAGATAGTGACATTCCAAAGATAACTTTCAGAACTCGGTATGGTCATTATGAATTTGTAGTTATGTCTTTTGGACTAACAAATGCTCCTACAGCTTTATGGACGTAATGAACAGGGTGTTCAAACAGTATTTGGACTTGTTCGTTATCGTCTTTATTGATGATATCCTTATTTATTCACGGAGTGAGGAAGAGCATGTGACTCATTTGAGAGTTATTCTCTAAACTCTCAAGAATCGTCAGTTATTCGATAAGTTCAACGAATGTGAATTCTGGTTACAGTCTGTCGCTTTCCTTGGTCATGTGGTATCTAGCGAAGGAATCCGAGTGGATTCTCAGAAAATAGAGGCAGTGAAGCAATGGCCCAGACCCACCTTTCCAACAGATATCAGAAGTTTCTTGGGGTTGGTCGGTTATTACAAGAGATTTGTTGAAGGATTTTCATCCATAGCTTCCCCATTGACTAAGTTGACTAAGAAAAAGGTCAAGTTTCAGTGGTCAGATGAGTGTGAGAAGAGCTTCTCAGAACTAAAGACTAAGTTGACTACAACTCCGGTCTTGACTCTACCAGACGGTTATGTAATCTATTGTGATGCATCCAGGGTCGGCCTAGGTTGTGTATTGATGCAGCGAGGTAAGGTCATAACTTATGCTTCTAGACAGCTTAAGGTTCATGAGAAGAACTACCCGACTCATGACCTCAAGCTTGCAGCTGTAGTATTCACCCTAAATATTTGGAGACACTACTTGTATTGTGTTCATGTTGATGTATTCACAGATCATAAGAGCCTTCAGTATGTGTTCACTCAGAAATAGTTGAATCTTCGTCAGAGGAGATGGCTTGAATTCCTCAAAGATTATGATATGAATGTGCTTTACCATCCCGGTAAGGCCAATGTAGTAGCTGATGTTCTTAGCAGATTATCCATGGGTAGTGTAGCGCATGTTGAGGAAGAAAAGAAAGAGTTAGCCAAAAATGTTCACTGGCTTGCTCACTTAGGAGTTTGCCTTGCGGACACATCAGATAGTGGGGTGATAGTTCGAAATGGATCAGAATCTTCATTGGTAGCAGAGGTTAAGGAAAAACAGGATAGTGATCCTATTTCAGTTGAAAGGTGCAGTTTATCAGCAGAAAGTTCAGGTTTTCTCCCAAGGGGGAGATGGTGTACTTCGTTACCAGGGTCGCTTGTATGTTCCTAATGTGCATGAGTTGAGGCAACAAATCCTTACAGAAGCTCATAACTCTAGGTATTCCATTCATCCAGTGCCTCTAAGATGTACCGTGATCTACGATAAGTCTTTTGGTGGAATGGCATGAAGAGGGACATAGTAGATTTTGTGGCTAAGTGTTCTAACTGTCAACAGGTTAAGGTAGAACATCAGAAAACATGAGGTATGACTCAGGAGATTAACATTCCTACATGCAAGTGGGAAGTGATAAATATGGACTTCATTACGGGTTTACCTCGTACTCGCAGACAGCATGACTCCATTTGGGTGATACTGGACAAAGTTGCTAAGTCCGTTCACTTCTTGGCTGTCAAGACTACAAATTTAGTGGAGGATTACTCTAAACTCTACATTAATGAGATAGTCAGGTTGCATAGGGTTCCCTTGTCTATCATCTCAGATAGAGGTCCACAGTTTACCTCTCATTTCTGGAAATCATTTCAGAAAGGTCTTGGTACTCAAGTAAACATCAGCACAGCATTTCATCCACAGACGGATGGTCAGGCAGAACGTACCATCCAGACCTTAGAGGATATGTTGAGAGCTTGTGTGATCGACTTCAAGGGTAATTGGGGTGATCACCTACCTCTCATAGAGTTAGCCTATAGTAATAACTACCACTCCAGCATTCAGATGGCCCCTTATGAGGCCCTATATGGGCGTAGATGTAGATCTCTGATTGGTTGGTTTGAAGTAGGTGATGCAACCTTGATTGTGCCAGAGTAGGTTCATAAAGCTATGGAAAATGTTCAGCTCATCAGAGATAGATTAAAGACAGCCCAGAGTCGTCATAAGTCCTATGCAAATGTGAGGAGAAGGGACTTAGAGTTTGAAATCGATGATTGGTTTTCCTAAATGTGTCACCTATGAAAGGGGTGATGAGATTTGGTAAGAAAGAGAAACTCAGTCCCAGATATGTAGGTCCTTACAGGATTGGTAGGGATTGCAGCTCCTTCCCTCCATATTCAGCTAATGTAGACTTCATTCGGGGATGAATGTTCCCAAGGGGGAGATAATGTAACACCCCGTATTCGAAAAAGACCAGACAACAGATTTTTTTTCTAGAAGTTGCAGGTGCCACCGATGGGTGCCACCTACGGACCGTAGGTTGAACCACGGACCGTAGGTGGGTTCCGTGGTTGGCTACCTCACCTTCACCCAAAATTTCCAGAAAAAGGCATGACCCACGATAGGACCTACAGACCTTAGGTGGGACTACGGTCTGTGGTCCAGGTCCGTGGATCATGACCCTCAGCACCCACTCTCTAAGCCAAACGACAACTAACAGGATGGACCGTCAGTCGACTTACGGTCTGTCGATCAGGCCCGTCAATGGCCTCATCAGCTTTTAAGTCAGGGTCATTTTGGTCTTTTCCCCTATGCTTTGGACATTTAAACTACGTCGTTTTACACCTGAACTACGTCGTTTTGGTTAGTTTTAGCCTAGTATTCTAGTCAATTCATCAAACTTAGAGCAAAAGAGGAGAAAAGAGGTGACCAAACACTTCCAAGAACGCAACATGTTTTCTTCTGTTCCAGCCTTGAAATCAAAAGATTTCTCTGTAGATTTTGTCACCAGGTATGTGGGATTTCATTAATGGATTCCTTTCTTCCACTAGGTCCCTAGAATTAAGTCACATTCTTGATTCATTATATCTTGCTTAGACCTAGGGTTTCTAAAACCTTAGATATTGGGTGTGATTTAGCTGTTATAGTATTCTTAATCAGATTATCATATTTTCGTGGAATCATTGCTTAGTTCCTTGCATGAGACTCAGAACCCTAGTTGTGTAGATTCGTTTAGTTCATGAATTACACTAGCTAGGTCAGATAAACAGATATACATGCCTCAGATTTTGAATGTTTCATTATCAGTACTTAAATGTTGCATTCTCAATTTGCATGTCATAATATTGAGCTAATCCAGTATTTCAGTTAAGATGTGTCATGCACATTCTAGTTGGGAGTAGGCTCAACACCGAGTTGGACTAGGGTCAGCGTACCCTCATAGTCCCAGAACTACGTGCCCTTGTAGGTTATAAGTCCCCTCTGTTGGGCATCAGATTTAGTGATCACGCTAGTCATGCCCTTATACCCCTAGCAAGGTATATTGGGTCCTGTCAATAGGGCGTATACATCGGACTCCACATTTAGATCACGTGGTTTTATGTGGGTTAATAGTAGCTCCCACAGTCAGAATTTAGTGCATTTGACCAGCTTTTCAGTTATACCTCATCTCTCAGTCTTAGTATGTCATGTTCAGGATTAGTACTTGGTTATTGCATCTAGCTCAGTTTTCAGTATATTTCAGCATTTAAATTCAGTTCAGATTATATCATTGCTCAGTATGCTTTGTTCAGTTTATGTATTTTGTTCAGCTATATTCTATATCATGTATGCTCAGTACATTCTAAGTACTGAAGCATACTCTGCGCTACATCCTTTCATGATGTAGGTTCAGGTACTCAGCATCCAGATCACGCATAGATCGGTTTCCGATCCGTATTTCCGCATTTCCGCAGCTTCAGTGGTGAGTCCTCATACTTCGAGGGCAACAAACATGTTTTCCATATTCAGTCTTTTGTTTCAGTTTCAGTTTGCTAGAGTTAGCTAGGGACATGTCCCAACAATTTTAGTTAGTAGAGGCTTTTTCAGACATAGTATTAGATTCAACTTTAGATTTGAGTTTGATCTTTCAGTTGTTATTGAACTCTTAGTACCTTTCATATATTCAGATCAGTATTGGGTATTCCCCACTTTCAGTTACCATTATTTTAGCTTCCGCACATTATCTCTTTATTTAGATTGTTTTAGTATGCTTATGGTATGCCACCTTCAGGGTTAGCTTGGGGTCACTCGTGTTCCTAGATCCCGTGTTTATGTCAAGAGGGTAGCCTCGGAGCGTGACAGTTAAGGCCAAGGTTTTGGAATGGGAGGTTGAGTGGGAATAGTAGACTGGTTAGCAAAGTCAGTAATGATCTTATATTCGGGAAATCTTTATGTGAGAGAAAAGATTAGACTATGATCTTATATGAGAGTGGAATGGCCTAGATGGGGGGACTTCGCAGCGAAAGTCAGTGGGGTGACTTGAGATAGAGTGTATGGATTCGAAGGTAAATCTACTTGTAGAAAGAGTGGTTACTTGGTGGATCGAGATCCTAATTTTATTTCCAAGTTTCAGGTTTTCTTGATTATTTTATGATATTATGTGGCGGATTCAGGTCGATCAATGATCCCTACTAGTTGTGTTGTTTGTACTAATACTACGCTTGTTATGCCACCTGGCATAGTCTGGTTGCAAGATTCAATGATGTTTCTTAGGTGAAGATGGGATGATCTCCGACAGCATTCACTCCTCTTTCCTCAGAGTGGTAGCTATGTCTTATTTTCTTTCATAAATTGTACTTTTTAGAAGCTCTTGTACTTGTTTAGACTAGTTTCTTGGGGGAGGGATCAATGTATTTTCTTTACAAATGTATTTTGATGTTGACAAATTGTGAGTATTTCTATATGTAAATAGGGTGATTAGTTTATAATTTTTCACTTCCGTATTGCATATTTTAAATTGGGAGTAAGAATTCTTCTATCGAGGTATTAGAGTAGGTGCCTGCACGACTCATGGGTTAGGTCGTGACAATTTGGTATCAGAGGCCCGATTACTGGTCTTCTAGTACAAGAGAAAATGTTGAATAGAGTCATGTAGATTATTATGTTGACGTCCATATATAACCTTTGGAAAGATATGAAACATTCTAGGAAGTTGTCTCACTTTTTCACTCAGTTCATGTGGTGTGGGTAGAGTCTAATTGGTACGTCCAGATTCCAATTGGTGTCCCAACAAAGTAAACTATATGTCGTTGCCACGGATGAAGGGACACAAGCAAAGAAGGATTGGAACCAGAAGGTTCCAAAGGTCATGTGAATGCATGGATGGTCAGTCAGTGCTCATCTATTATGTGAATATAACGGAATGAACCTGATTGAATTTAGTGGTAAAGCTTGATGATTGTTATTGTGTGTAGGGTATTGCCTGAATGACTGAAATTGTGTGAGATGTAATTGCCTGAATTTCTATGAGATTGTGGACGGTTGAAAGTCATAGCTTGATTATGTCTAGTGGTTTAGTGATAAATTTCTATGTGATTAACTGAACGCTTTTGTGTTAAAAAATTGTGCATGGACTTACCATTGATAAAAATGGTAAGGGGGGAGGATAAATTGTGACTGTAGGAAAACTCTGATTTCAAGATAGTCATGATAGGTTCAAAACTATGTGAGAAAAGATTACCATTATTCTGGAATGATAGTAGGAATGTGATGTGATGAACGAGTTCTGGTGTAATTCAATACTAGTGTTATAATGATGTGGTGCTAAGTTATTATTATGCATTGTTGGGAATGGTCCTGGGGATATTTTCAAGGCAATATTCTATTTTCAAAAGTTGGAATTTTTAATCAATATTGGGGTATGGGGCACCCTTGCAGGAATTTTTTTAAAATTTCTAGGATGAACTCTTTGGAGCCTTCATGGTAGGACTCATCCGCTACAATGCTCCTGTTGTGGCGGGAATTTTCCCACCATAGCGGCAGCCACTATAGCAGGGAAAAATCCATGCTCCATTTTCCCCTATTTCGTCTTTAATTACCGAGACATTTTAAGTCACTTATTTTTAAGTCCATACTAATACGAAAATAGTATAAATGTAACAAAACAACCATAGCATGCATATATCCATGATTAAGAGGTTAGAACCAGTATCTGTGTGCTCTAAAACAAGAAAGTAAGAAAAAGAAAATATGTCTTCGGGCCCAAACATGGCAAGCCCCAAACAAGTTTGAACGTATCCAAAGGGGTGGATACTAATCATCATCCTCAAGATCCTCCGAGGCTCGCTCACTAGTCCATGCCTCTGTCTGGAAATGTAATTCCATGAAATCCTCTTGTGTAAGTGTCAGGAGCTCTTTCTCATGGCGATGCATGTGAATATGACCTTGATGGTCATCCATATTTGAGCTAGCAGACACTCTCAAACTATGTTCTTCTTCCTCTCCCAAGCTAGTTGTCGGCGGAGCATTTTATTCTTATGGGTAGTAGGGATTGAGGATGATTCTCTATCTGGGAAACTCCCACATATCTCCAGATGGCAGCCAAGTCCTCATCCCTGTGGCTTCTATAGAGATGGTTTTGGGTCTGGGCGGTGGGGGCATCATCACCATCATCCTCCTTGTTTCCCTAACCTATTGAAGCATGGTTGTTTCCCTCATCGCCTATATTTTGACTTTTCTTACCCTTGTTGGTGGAAAAAAGGGATCCATGTGTATCTTCTCATCGGCATCCATCAATGGCACCCTTTCCTGCTTGTATAACGCGGTCACTAGTCCTAGTAAAGAGGGGCCTTCATGTTGCCCCGATAAAAATCATTTCACTTGGACACTATTTGTGCCCCACATCTGGCTGAATCCCCTAGATAGTGCAAGCCACCACTAGTGCCTGGGGATAAGTCACGTCGGTAAGATTGCCCGACGGACAAATCATTTTAGCCACTAATGGCAGCCAGCTCCTGGCGTCGGCAGTGAAGTAGAGGCTATTGATCCCCTTGATGGTGAGACAATAGACTTGTTCCTATAAATCCTCCTCGATCGATGTATCTTGTAGCCACCTCATGTACATCCCCCTCAATCGGACCTTATACTCAGCATTCAAGACCTTTGGCACCTCCAACACCTCGTTGATTATTTGCGCATCCATTGGCACGTCCACTCCCAGATGCAGATGGTAGGGCTGGGTCCTCCCAATGTACAGTGTGAATGAGGGCATATAACTCCCTCCCCCAAATAGAGCACACGAGAGGGATAGCCTCCACCAAAGGGCCCCAACCGAACCCTTCCAACTAGCCATGGAAAGCACCAACCTTCTCCACCACCTTATGCATATTGAAGCTCTTCTAATAAAGGAACTTCATTCCCTCATGGTATTGGTACCTCTCCCGACTAACGTCATCGGGAAACCTCACAAATGGTAGACCTTCTTCAGTGTTGACAACCATCATATTCGTAGAAACTGAAAAATATAAGAATAGAGGGATCAAAGCTCATTCAGTACATAGAAAGAATTTAGAGAGAAAAATCCACATTTTGGGTTAGTTGGGAGGCTACTGTCCGCAACCTCCCGCTCTAGAGGGTTGCTTCCTTCAATGGTGGGGCCTCTATAGCGGTAATTACCCCACTACAAAAGATTTCGCTATAGAAGAAGCATGGCCTATATAGTGGCTTTCATCGTCCCAACCTCCAAAGGGGTGCGTCAATAGCGCCCCTTGGCCTAAAATATTTTTTGTTTCAAAATTACTACAAATCAGTGTTTGTAAAGTGATGTTGCTGAAATATGTAAAGATTTGGGACTTCTAAATCTGGAATCTTTCCCGATATAAAGTTCCCAACCAAGAAAAACCCTTCAACTTTCCCCAACAATTCTGACCCACTTTTTGTCCTATTCGTTGTAATCCTTACGCCTAGAATGCTATAAATGTATTATATACGTTAAAGGGAAGCCCATGCTTCAACAATTTCAACAATCACAGCCAACATTTTTTAAATTCAAATATCAACCCAATTACCTATTATACCCTATCAATTTCTAGCATGTAGAAGTGATTATGCGTAAGGTAAAGTAAGATAAGTAGAGAGAACGATAGTTACCTGAGCTTTGACGTTCAAAACAAAGTGATCGCGAAGAGAATAGGGATTTTGAGAGGGTGAAAGTGAGAAATGGGAGAGAAACTCATTCCTCTTCCTCTTATTTTCTTTATGAAACACGATGAGCCACCATAGAGGCATCATAACCGTTATAGTGGGGTGAGGTCCCACGGATGGGGAAATTTTGGTTGTTGTTCCGGTCATTGATTTCCTAACATGTTATGCATTGGACGGGGGTTGTTGTTTAATTCGCGTAAGGTCTAGACTTTTCTTGAGCTTGTCAAATTAAGTGATGATCTCCATGACCAACTTCTCTTCCCTTCCACCCAGATAATCATTCAGAGATGAACGAGGGGTAAATTGATATAGATTATAATGATATGATCCGTCGTTATTCAAAGGCACTTCGTGCTGAGTCTCAAAATATTTTAGAATATGTCACCAAATTAAAATTGGGGTAACACAATAAAATTGTGAAATCTAAAAAATGAGTCGGGCTGACATCATGCAGCCATAGTGGATTTATTTTCTCTATGGCGGCACTACTACGTAGCTGGTCAGCTGGTATAGCGGGCCAGCAGGGGGAAAAACTAAGGAAGAGTGGATTTTTTTAGTTAACCTCTCCCTTCTTAGTGGAAATTATCCCAAAAACCCCTGCTAATCCCCTTTAAGCTGGAGAACAATGGAGTGGAGGGATTTCTACCCAAGTAAGGTCACCACCCATGAAATTTTGATCTACATTCATCAGGGATTGCCTTGCGGAGCTAGAAACTTGGGTTCAAGTTCCTCAAACAGTTTCTTAACACCCAGGTAGGCTATGTTTTTTAACTCAGTAGTAGAACTATCTTCACTTATATCATATATTGTGAATAATAGGGTTTTGTATATAGAGCCTGGATGGTTAAAGGAGTGTTTAACGGTGGTTTAGGCTGATTATGGACTTGACTAGTTATTGATGAACTTATGATGTTGCTGGTGTGATCCTTAGGAAGTTAATTGCGGGTGATTGGAGTTTGATCATGAAATATGGATAAGGGATCTCTTGGGGTGGGTGATGATTGTTTATTTTTATAAGTTATGTAATGTGTGCATATTAACTACTTGTAGGATTTCTTGTGCAATGCATGTGGGAAAAACATAAAGGATGAATACAAAATGACATCATGTTGATAAATCTCATGCAATGAACCTGTTTAATTTACTTGTGGCTTCAATTGTGCTTGTTCATTGGGTTGTGATTTTCCATGTTATTTGTTATTGTTGATTGACTCGGGTACCACACCGGTATAGAATTACTAACGGTTGGCTCGGGTACTACGCCTGATATGAAATATCATTCAATTGACTCGAGTACCAAGTTGGTACACTAACAATGGTTGGCTTGAGTACTACGATGTTGCACTAATAGTTGTGTGTAGGTTCTATGAGAGGAACAAGTTTTTTATTGTGTTATATGTGTCACATATTGGTCCTTGAGTTTCCTGCTGATTGATGTATTTAACATGTCGGGGTGGTCTTTGTGTAGATCGAATTTGCATGTTAAATATTGTAGATAAAAGATTAGGAATTCTTGGTGATCCGGGTTATTGGAACAGTGTGATGCATCAGGTATAACTAGTTGTGATGTTGTGATCATGTGGGACATGTTTCATGCGAGTGTTACGTCTGGGTAAGACTGTGAGTTCATACTATCTTATAATTGGGATTGAAATTGTACTTACTTGCTTTATTAAATTGGGGTTGCTTATGCATATTTTTTTTATAACTGGAGTGTTATTAAGGCTAAGGTATTGGCATGAGAGCTTGAGGGGGAATAGTACACTGGTTAGCAGAGTTAGTAATGATCTTGTATTTGAGAAATCTCTATGTGATAGAAAGGATTAATCTATGATCTGATATGAGGGTGGAATGTCCAAGATGGGGGAGTTGTGAGCGAAAGGAGGTGGAGTGACTTGAGATAGAGTGTATGAATTCCAAGGTAAATCTAATTGTAGTAAAAGTGGTGCCTTGGTGGATCGGGATTCTAATTTTATTTTCAAGTTTCAGGTTTTTTATTATTATTTTATGATATTATGTGGTGGATTCGGATCGATCGATGATGCCTACCAGTTGTGTTGTTTGTACTGATACTACTCTTGTTATGCCGCTTGGCATAGTATGGTTGCAGGATTCAGTGATGTTTCTTAGGTGAAGATGATGATGATCTCCGACAATTTTCACTTCTTTTTAGTCATGGTGGAAGCTATTCCTTATTTTCTTTCATAAATAGTTCTCTTTAGAAGCTTTTGTACCTATTTAGACTAGTTTCTTGGGGAAGGGATCAATGTATCTTCCTTACAAAGGTATTTTAGTTTAGACAAAATGTGAGTATTCATATATTTAGATAATGTGATTAGTTTATAATGGTTCACTTCCTCATTGAATGTTTTAAATTGGGAATAAGGGTTCTCCTATCTAGGTGTTAGAGTAGGTGCCCGCACGGCCCGGTGAATTGGGTCATGACACATTTAAGAGACTTAATTAACATTAAACAATTCTATTTCTTAATGTTGGCATTGAATATTCAGGTAGCCATGAGTCTTGTCCCGGCGCCTATCTTTTGTTATTAAAGGCTTCATAGACGAGTCAGTTGAGTTATACTTTCAAAAAAAATTATTTTAAAAACATCTCTTATTTAAGACTTATTATTAATAAAGTATTGGATTTATTTTCTGCAATAGTTGTATGTCCATTTTTTAGGTAGTTTTCACATAGTTGTTACAGTCTACAATATAGCAATAAGACAAGTCAAGGATTAGTTTGGGACCAAAAATAATTCAGAGTTCCGGCCACATCCGGGGTGTAGACTCGTAGAGTGACAATATTTATGATAATTAATAACATATTTCGTACATACTTATTATCACCCCTTTATATTAGAAAAATTGACATATATCTCAATCTACTTTGGAAAATTCATCATTGTGCATCATGGTATACTATAATCATATGTCGCATATCAAAAGCTATTAGATGAAAAGTAATTTGTTCATAACCCTAAATCAATTGAGAGGAGAAAATTAATAACAATTTATTGATGTAATGCATATAAGTATTATTGTATCCAATATATTATATTTTGGACCAACACATGAAGCAACTTTTTCTCATTAAGCAATATTCAGACCAACCATATCAGATATTATTAATGAAAATCATAGCAATACATGATTTTAGCATCATTGAAATAAATTTTAAAAAATCAATACTTTAATAATATAAATTGAACTTACTAGAAACTTCACCAATATATCTATAAGTGATAACCTAGCACAATTCAACTATAATTTCAATTTTTCAAACTTCACACTCCAAAAGATTCACGTCCCAATGACGATGAAGCTCCATGTTCTAATTGGTTCAAATGATGGCGCAGTTTGGAACAAGTGTCACTCAACCAAGCTTCAAATATGGTCACTTCATCTGCATTGAGCTGCTCAATTGACTCCCACCAACCTTTTTGTCCTATTTCTGCCATTTGGTCATAAAAATTTGTTCGAGCAATCGTAGCATGTTCTACAACATCAAGTTCTTCAAGCCTGTTTATGAGTTGATTCACTTTATTTCGAGCAGTAATCGTGTCTTGACGAATACATTGGCTTAACTGCATATCAGGATTCTGAAAACGAGAAACAATTGCATCAACAGTAGGGTGAAAAAATGAGTGTGGCTTACCAGCAGGGGAAATCATCATTATTCCAATGTCAACATCGCATTCTGTAACGATTTCACTAGCTTTTTTGTACAAACCCTCCCGACGCTTTGAAAATGTGGTAAGCAGGGCATCCTTATTTTCTATTTTTTTCATTGGTATCTTTTGACGCCCTTTAGTCTTCTTTCCCTCCATGGCTAAATTCATAAGGAGATTGATGAAAAGATAGTTGATTAAACGTTTTTCAACAAATGATACTTATGAAAAAATGATATCACACCTATTTATACACCGCAAAAAATGATTTTTTAGTCAAATAATCTTTTTATCATATAGAAAATTAGGAAGTTCATTAAATTTTATGCCTTTAATATATTTTGTATATATACATTATTAAAATATAAAATATTAAGTTAAATATGTAAATATTTTCATATACTCATGAAATTTAATAAGTTGAAGTTAGAAAATAAATCTAAAGCTTACACTATAATAGGAAAATATATTAATGTTCTTTCATAAATTAGTCAAGTCTAAATAGACAATAAAAAATAAGTGACAATAATTAGAAATAATATAAATTACAGACCAAAATAATTTAAAATTTAAAATTAATTTAAATTATTTACACGCATAACATCAAATAGACATTAACTTGAATAAGATCCAAAAATCTAACTTTAATAGAAAAATATTTTAATAAAATACAATAATAATAACAATAATTATTATTATAATTATAATAAAGATGATGATGATGATGATGATGATGATGATGATATTAATAATAATATAGTATATTAATGAATATCAAATTGGAGTTAGTAAATATGAATATAATTGGTAGAAATATAAATTACACATCAAATCTTTTTTTTTTTTTGGATAATAAGCAAAATCAAAATTCACATTTACATTAATAAAAATAAATCTAAAGCTTAATGATAATAGAAAAAATACTTAGTATTTTTACATAAATTAATCAAGTCTAGATAGACGGTAAAAAATAATTGATTATAAATAGAAATAATATAAATTGCAAATTAAATAATTAAAATCTTACAATAAAATTAAATCATTCACATGCATTAACATTAAATAGACATTGACTTGAATAAAATTTGAAATCTAACTTTAATAGGAAAATATATTAATGAAATATAATAATATAAAAGGAAAATATATTAATGAAATAAAATAATATAAAAGGAAATTATGTTAATGAAATATCAAGTGAAGTTAGAAAATATGAATAGAAGAAAAATAAACTATACATCAATATTTTTTTGAATTTTCATATAATTAGGAAAATCAAAGTTCTCATTTGCATTAACGAAAATAAATTTAAAGCTTAAAAATAAAATAAAAATTAATTTAATTTTCTACTTTAAAATAATTAAGTTCAAAAAGACAATAAAAATAACTGATTATAGTTAGGAATATTATAAATTGTAAACTAAATTAATTTGCAATTCAAAATAAATTTGAATTATTTTACATGTATTAACATCAAATACACATTGACTTGAATAAAATTTAAAAATTTAACTTTAATAGGAAATGTTTAGTAAAATACAACGATAAAAAATATCAATAAATTACATTAATGAAATAGAAATATATATTATTAAAAAATATCAAATTAGAGTTAGCTTATATGAATATAATTAGTAGAAATACAAAATACGCATGAAAATCTTTCTTTTTTTTGGTATTAATAAACAACATCAAAATATTTATTTGCATTTACAAAAAGTAAATCTAAAACTAAATCACAATAGATTTACTTATCATTGTGATTAATCAAGTCTTGATAGACTTGCAAATTAATCAAGTCTTGATAGACAATAAAAAATAACTTATCATAATTATAAATAATATAAATTGCAAATTAAATAATTTAAAAATTACAATAAAATTAAATCTTCCACATACATTAACATTAAATAGACATTGACTTGAATAAGATTCGAAAATCTAACTTTAATAGGAAAATATGTTAATGAAATACAACACTATAAAAGGAAATTATATTAATGAAATATCAACTTGAAGTAAGAAAATATGAACATAATTAGAAAAAAGATAAACTATACACCAAAAATGTTTTAAAAAATTTGTATAATAAGCAAAATCAAAATCCTCATTTTTATTAACAATAATAAATCTAAGGTCTAACAATAAAGAAAAATATCATAATGTTCTTACATAAATTCCTCAAGTCCAAATCGAGAATAAAAAATAATTAATTATAATTAGGAATAATATAAATTGGATATCGAAATAATTTAAAATTTAAAGTAAATATCTAAAGCATGCCCAGAGGCAGATTTAACCACATGAGTAGTTTTTTGAAAATATTTTGTAGGTACCAATCCTTCCTGTACACAACTAATATCTGCACCACTATCAATCATTGCAGTACTAGTTATGGAAAATTGATTATCAATCAAAATAGTACATTTAACATACCATTTATGAGCAGTTACTATTTGCATCATGCCAAGAAGAGAATCAGATTTCTCGTTAATAGCTTCTTCAGGATTTTCCATAGGAATAATTTCTTTTCCTTTAGAACTATTGACTGGAGAAGTATTTTCTTCTATCTGAGTGATTCTATGATCGCAAATCATTTGATTTTGTTTAAGAGATTTAATCTC